>JAEIFN010000305.1:0-31705 GCA_018903675.1 Zaprionus capensis | reverse complement strand
AAAATGCATGCATTTTCCTTTAAATTCATCGATGCATTCAATCTGAGGCTCAGTTTAAAACACGACTTTGTAAAGAAGGAATCTAGCAACAGCAGCAGCAACATGAACGCAATAACAATTGAGGAGTTTCTGAATCAGTATTATGATATCATTCACCATCATGATCTGAAACAGATTGAGGAATTCCAATCATATATGAAGCTGGCGGAAAAGTCTCCATACCAGTTGTCAATACATGGAAGTCATAGAACTTCATGTCCATGGTCTTCCAATGAGGCAACAGAAGGACCAGATACTAGTGCATGCAGCAGAGAAACATTTCGGCAAAACGAGGCTGAAAAAATTATGAATCATTATAATAAACTAAGCTTAAGATTCATAAAATAAAAAATTTTAGTTAAACCCTTTAACTGTTGTTGCTTTTTAACTGTTTAGCTGTTTAGCTGATTAGCTGATTAGCTGGTTAGCTGTTTAGCTGTTTAGCTGATAAACTGTTAAGCTGTTGTTGTTTAGCTGATAAGCTGTTTAGCTGATTAGCTGATTAACTGTTTAGCTGTTTAGCTGATAAGCTGATTAGCTGTTGTTATTGTTTACCTGTTAAACTGTTTAACTGATTTATAACAATTGAGTTTGAGGTTTCAAAAATTTAAACTTTATTCTCTTCTCCTTACATGATAGTACTTAAACTAAATGAAAAATAAAAGGGGATAAATAAAAATAAATTTGTGGGGGCTCAGAATATGAGTTCTCACCCCCTTACTTTAATGTTGCAGGATCGAAATTAATCCCCCTCGACCGATAACCACTCGGAATGCGATGCCTTCGACTCGTAACATGAATCGGTGGTATCGGGTGGTGTCGTGGAGCTGTCGATCCTTGATCTGCTCCTCTAGTAACGCAGGGATGCGTCGCCCTTGCGTATGCACTCGCCACGACCGCGGCGCTTTCACCCAATCTTCTCCGGGCACGATATCTTCCACATCGATGGAGGGGCCCAGCATCTCTTCCATCTCTTTCCTACTGAAATGTAGGGCCTCTTCCCAGCTCTCCACTGGCTCTGGCAGTGTCTGGCACTCCAGAAACTCCTGGGCACAGGTATCCGCTGCCGTTCCTGCGTCACTCCACTTTAGGGCTCTGCCTGGGCGGGTGGATGAGATCCCATCTTCGTCACCCATGACTGCTCTTACCAGTGAGATGGCCGGGGGTGTGTGCGTTGTAGAGGAGATCTCCGGGACTGATACCGGGTGGATGCCGGGGAAGATCTCGGTGCTGATATCATCCTCGTCTATGAGGTCTTCATCTTCGATCGGTGGGAGGTCCAGGTTCTCTTCCTCTTGGCGGCGTATAGGCATTTCATTAAGCCATAGCTCCACGTCTCGTCGATTGAGTTGTCGGCGGTTTCGGCTTACCATTTCTTCTTACTATGTTTTCACTTTTTTCTCTGATGTAGCAAACGCAGTCTACTCAGTTTCGTATATTTTTTTGTACTAACAAAAATTTGCTCGCCGATCGCCTTAATATTGGCACAACGAGCCATGTTAGAAGATGAGTATACTATACCCTCCGTCTTAATTCACAAGAATTGTATAACATTGAATAGAAGGACAACAGCTTGCAATGTTTTGTTTACAAGAGAATACACACATTAACTTGTTAAACTAGGGTCTCCCGGACTGCCAAATTTCACGGTTAGCCTCACAAAAGGAACAATGCACAAGATATCTTGAGTCAAGTATTCACCCTCTAACACACAAACACCTCTCAACCTTCCTCGAACACATTAACTTGTTGAACAAGGGTCTCCCGCACTGTCAAATATCACGGCTAACCCTACAAAAGGGACAATGCACACTTGTTCAGTTTCACACGCTCACCTCGCAACCTTTAATACCGCACACGCACACACACCCTCGAACACATTTACCCCGTGGCACGTGCGCATGCGCACTTGTTGAACTAGGCTCTCTCGGACTCTCGAATATCATTAAGATATCACACACACACACCCTCGAACACATTCACCCTGTGGCATGTGCGCATGCAAACATAATCATGCATGCTCAGTTTCACATGCTCACACTATCAACCTTTAACACTTCCCACACTATTTTATCACCTACTGATATACCTAAAACCCATTAATTATCCCTATTATGACCCACAATTAACCGATCGACATGTTTATTAGGATCCTTTATTACCTAATCCCCCTCCTCACAACACATTACCTTCATTTACACACCCTCTAGAACCCGCCCCCATATTACACATGACTTTTTTCCCTCAGTGATTGGGAACCATCTCACGTACATACCTTTTTATCCCTAACCTTTTTTACCGGAAACACCTCACCCTACTTTTTGCACCAGAACCCGCGCCCATTGTCCTAGAACCCGCGCCCATTGTCCTAGAACCCGCGCCCATATTACACCTGACCTTTTTTACCCCTCAACTCACCTTTTTGTAAACCAAGGAGTACATTAGGAATTTTGTTTGAGGTCCTGAGCATTCTCTCCACTAAGCCATTTGCTTGAGGCTAATAGGCCTTTGTCCGCAAGTGCTTAGATTCGGTTAATAATAAGTTGTCGTCTGTGGACGGTGGTAGAACCGTTATTATGCCAGGAATTACAAATTGCGATTCTGATTGCTGAATATCTTTAGTGTATTCGCTGATGAAGCTAAGTTGGCGTGTTAGCTTAGGAGTAATATTTTCAGGATTATACTGAAATGCAAAAGTGAGGGGTTTGTGATCAGTTAGTATCGTTTCACTGCCAGGTAGATTGCTAGTAGCTCCCGATCATATGTGCTTTGCTTCTTTTGTGAATCCGAAATCCTCTTCGAGTAAAAACCCAGACGCTTGAGACAGCCATTTGTACTATATATTCGTTAAAGCTGCACCTACACAAAAGTTGCTGGCGTCCTCGTGCAGGACTAGCTTTGCATTGGTAGATGGATGCGCTAATGCTGTGACATGAGCCAAATCGTGCTTACACTGCTCAAACATTTGAGTGAGGTATTTCACTGCCAGGTAGATTGCTAGTAGCTCGCGATCATATGTGCATTGCTTCTTTTGTGAATCCGAAATCTTCATCGAGTAAAAACCCAGAGGCTTGAGATAGCCATTTGTGTATTCTTTTAACGATGCACCTACACAAAAGTTGCTGGCGTCCACGTACAGGACTTGCGTTGCATTGGTAGATGGATTCGCTAAAGCTGTGACTTAAGCTAAATTGTGTCTGCACTGCTCAAACATTTATAAAGCCCCTTCGTTCCATATAATGGGTGTTTTCTCTTTCTTCTGATTGCCTTTTAGGAGACCTTTTAGCACCCCTTGTGCGTATGCAGCGTTTGGTAAGCAACGCGTTAATACGTTAAGCATTGAAAGAAAACTTTTGAGTTGGGGTGCAATCTTTGATTTCTGGAAGTCTGTGATTGCTGCAATTTTATCCTTCATTGGAATAATAGGTATCTAGGGAAATTTACTTGCTCTTGCCCGAAAATGCATTTTGATGTATGCTTAGGAGTACACTGATTTGTGCAACCGCCTTACTTCCGTGGTGTTTATTCCAATTAAAAGCAAGGGTTTACAATTATTATTTATTGTTGTGCCGCTACATTTTTTACAAGTTATGTGAGAAGAGACTGTTTTATAAGTAGACCTATTATTATTATTATTTGAAAAACGGAGTCTCCAGGCAGAGAAGAGGTGAGGCACTGCGACCAAAATGGTCTTTTGCACGTATAATGCACTCCTTATATTGACAAAAGTTGTTGCGGTTCATTCCACAGGATGTGTTTGGTGGTTTCGTCGTCCTCTTTGCGTGGACAGACGCATTTTCGTAAGGTGAAAGTGCACCAAGTGGTGGCCGCTAAAGTAGCCAACAAGGAGGTAGAGATCTCTTCTAGTGATCTTCGCTTAACAGAGGGATTCGTGAGCTCTCTAGCGTTCCACATCCCTGGTTGGAAGAACAAATAGCGTTCAGTCAACCTATCCGCCCAGATTTTCACAAGGAATAAGATAGTTGACCACCCCACGCCGCAGAAGGGTTCAGTGCCATGGAGAGGTGCTGATGACCCCGCCCATAGCAATCGAGGTTTTGGAGTTGTGCCCATATATCCCAGTTCCAACCCTTTGATCAGTCTTTGACCCGTCGGTATACCAGTGTATGCCATGAGGATCACTCAAGGTCCCAGTCCCTCCGGTCCGGGATGAGAGTTCTGTATATTGTATTTCCTTGGTCATAGAATGTGATCTAGTGTAGACCTCTAAGCCAGGAATATCTTTGATTAGTGATTGATGGCTCATAGCAGCGACTTCTTTTATTTGGATATGCAGCGTAGTCAGATTCAAGAATGCTGCTGTGGGACAAGTGCGCCAGTTGATAAGCGAACTCACAATAATGTTGCTGACTAGGGTGAGAACTAGAACCTCCTCCTAATAAAATTAGGTTTGCACCCTATGTTAGGAACATTGAATTGACAACACAATAGATATTCTAAAAGGGACTCACCATGTTTGTTGACGTCGCTGCTTCTCTAGATCATATGATGCGGATTGGCATTTCAGCAGATCACAAACGGCTTGTTGTTCAGGCGGCAGAAATCCACTAGCCGCTGAACCTCTGCGGCGGAGACTTCATCCCCGTCGCCCGTGAAGTAAGCAGAGGCGATCACCATCTCCCATAGCCTTGACTACCGCAATAGCCGTTGCAACCAGGTCTCTGTGGATGAAATTTGACAAAGGAAAGTGTCACACATTGTTATTTACAACAATAGCAGTGCGAGGGGCACCACCCATACAGTCATACATTAACTTACATGATCCGCATCATACTCCACGGATATGGCCACCGATCAACCATGGCTCTTGGACGAGAGCCAGGTTGATTGTTTCCTCACAGACGACCCTGCACAGGGTGGCGGACGCTCCTCTGGCGTGGTGCAGGTTCGCCTGGAGCACCTTAATGGCGCCCGGCATTCTCCTTCAGGGCCTTGCTGACAGGGCCACTTGACTTGCCCCCCGAGAGTCATTGCCTCGGTTTTCAGCGCTGGTAGGCGCCACCGGAGCGGCAGTCACTGCTGTCACGCCGGTGGGGCCACCGTTGTCGCCGCCGGAGGGGCGCTGATAGGAAGGTTGGAGTTGGGGAAGGGGACACAGCAGGAGTGGGAGAGGCCCTGAGAGAATTAGTTTAATCCTTAAGAATTAGTTTAATTCTGCCAAAGCGGTATTTAAAGTTTCCTTTACACTTCGTCAGAGTCTTGTACGACTTCTCGTCGACCATCATCGCGAGGTGTGTAGTTTTGCCGTTAAGGCTGTGTTGTAGTAAGATACACAAATGCATATACCCTGTTTAATATAAAGTTGCTACATACTTTAAACAACATTGTATAAGCGTATATATGCAAGCATTAAGTGCAAATGTAATATGACCGCTCAATTATGTATGAGCCGGTGATCGGCGCAGCGTGAGAACTGCTGCGCAAGCACTTTGTATAAAATTGCCTTATATACGCTCACACTTATATATTTAAAAACCATTATGTATTAGACTTAAGCAAAGAATATTTTCGCAATAAAGAAACAGTTAGATATGAACTGGCGAAGAACTAAGAAGCAAATTGTCTTTCACTACATGGCGACCGTTGCATAGTCACGAGGCTGCGGATAATACTGTTGCGGATAATACTGTTGCGGATAATACTGTTGTTGACTGGATGGATGTGGATATTTACAATATGACTGAGTGAGTAGTGTATAGTGAAGTGTATTGGGAAATAGAATAGCGTACTTAAGGTGACAATTATACACCAATACGCCAACACCCGGTTAATAAACAGCTCAAAAATTATTATCTGCAAGCAAATGCAAAAATAGAAAAAAAACCCAACACAAGTCACATGCTCACACAGCACAAAATTCTACAATAAATACTAAAATTATTACCACACAACCTCCAGTTGACCAGTTAACAATACAACAATTAATGACAGAAGAGATAAAATTCAACAACGCTGTTCCTATTGAACAAAGGGATTTGCCGACGTTGCAAGAGGCCTTGCAGGCAAATCCAACCGATGGACCACGCCCACTCACAATAGCTGAGTACAGGGCACGTCAGGAAAAAAAGGAAATACCAAAACATAAAAGGAGTGGACGAAGAGCAAAACTCTTACAGCAACGGCGACTGGTCAAGGAAATTATCCAGTTGGCCAAAGACGAATCATCCCGACAACACTACAAAGAGCGTCTACAACAACTAGATGTTTCGCATTTACTGTCTTGGTATCTATTAAACCCATAGTGGGTATACTATAAAAATTATTGTTGAAATGTTCTGGTTTATATTCTTTACGTATTTTGTTTGTCTTTATTGACACCTATTTCTAAAGCTATTGCTTATTCATTCTCCTAACGGAAATAAAGATTTTTAGGAAATGTGGTTGACTCACAATTCGATTTACAATTCATTATTTAAAAAAATTCTTCAACCACATTTGTTAGTATAAAGCCTATTGTTTGGTTTAGTAGTGTTCAAGCAGCGGTTTCCCGCATCGGCTTGATATTAAAATAAAGGCAAATTGAGGCATTGGCAATTATGCAGCCCGTTTGCGTTGTTTCGCATCAGTGCACTGATCAGTGATGATCAATGAATTTGGTGCAATTTTTAGACCATATGGTAGTCGTGTGAAACGATAAGAGCCTGAGCTCGTTGAAAACGATGTTATATTCCTAGATTTTTCTTCTAGTTCTATCTGATGAAAACCAGACATAAGGTCTAGACACGAAAAGTATTTCGCTTTGGCTAATTGGTCTAGTATTTCATCTATTCTGGACAGTGGATATTTGTCTGCCAGTAACTTCTTATTTATTTGTCGATAGTCTACTAATAAACGCCATCGTTTCTCCTTTGAGTTGAGGAGTGATTTCTTGGGTACCAAGAGAAGTGGGCTGTTATATTCTGATAAAGATGGTTCTACTATACCATCTTTTATTAGTTTCTTGACCTGTTTGTCTATTTCTGGCTTTTCAGATTCTGCATTTCTATAGTTTTTTATGTATACCGGCGTCTTATCAGCTAATCTTAACTTTTGTTTATAGAAATTGTTACTAGTGATTGCTTCCGTCTCTAAACCAAATATGTCACTGTAATTGGTACAAAGATCTGTAAGTTCCGCTTTAAATTGAACTGGGAATCGTATTTTGCTTAGTACGTCCTGAGTTCTGTTTGACTTTTTGTTTGTATTTTCTATTATTTCGTAGTCTGTTAACGACTCGAATTTTATATTTTGGTTTTTAATTTTTACATTGTAGTTAGTTGTATTGATTATACGTATTATTGCGCTATTACTTGTTACTATACTGTTGGCTATTAATACTCCAGGTTGAATTTCCTGGTTGGGTACTAATACAGCATTTTCGCTAGTGGGAAGTATGATTTTTCTCATTACTTCTGCTCTAGCGGGTAATAATATTGAGTTGTCAATATCATTATGTAACAATTGTACATGAATTTGATAATTAATAGATCGTGGTCGCATAATGAATTCATCGTGCTGATAATCTATTATACAGTTAAATTTTCTTATAAAGTCAAGTCCGAGAATTCCGTCACAAGGTACGGGAAATTCTGTGTGGACAATTTGGAAATTGTGACTGATTATGAAATAATCGAAAAGTAGATCAATTTGTGCTTGTCCTATTGATTCTATTGATCCTTGGCCTATGCCGGTTATATTTGTTATTGTATTTTACTATTGTCTATGGCTGAGCCTATACTGTTATTTTTATACCCTTCGACCATTGAAAATGGTCAAAAAAGGGTATACTAACTTTGTGCAAATGTATGTAACAGGCTGAAGGAGGCGTGGGAGACCCCATAAAGTGTATATATTCTTGCTCAGGATCACAAGCCGAGTCGATTGAGCCATGTCTGTCTGTGTGAACGCACAGATCTCAGCTATTATAAAAGCTAGAGTTACCAAATTTGGCAGGAAGACTCCTGTGTACTATAAGCTGATCAAGTTTATTTTAAATATTAGGTGCCACGCCCACCGCCCCCACAAATCAATAATTCAATTGTTGAACTCAATTTGTAAGCGCTGTATAAAAGATATAACTTTCTGATTTTAATATATACTAAGCTGAATGAAATATCTACGTAGTCTCCAAATTACAATCCGATCGGACAATAATCACAGAAGTTATTTAAGAAAATATGAGCATAAAACCAAGTGCTTCTGTCTGCTAACAAGGGAGGCGGGCAAGCGCGAGCGCCATCTGTCGGGATTAATTTCAATGCATGTGCATATGCATGTGTGTACGAATTTAACAAATTAAACTACACGGGAACATAGGTCGAAGGGTATCCCACTGTCGCGTTTTGCGCGACTGTTGCTTTTCCTACTGGTTCAGTATAGAAATGCTAGCTCCTGTGTCAATTAATAAAGTTAGTGGATTACACAACCCCACAAAAAAAAAAGTTTGTTATGATCTGGGTATGCCGCATATGCAGTTATATGTATTTTGGGTCGCTGAATCCGAATCCGGGGTCAGAAATTCTCCATCACGTCTGGATTTCGACCTAACCTCAAAAAAC
This sequence comes from Zaprionus capensis, assembly GCA_018903675.1. Taxonomy (NCBI): domain Eukaryota; kingdom Metazoa; phylum Arthropoda; class Insecta; order Diptera; family Drosophilidae; genus Zaprionus; species Zaprionus capensis. The sequence continues at coordinate 23,108 of JAEIFN010000305.1, read as the reverse complement.
TGAAAAACCTTTGGATATAGAATCGTGATCTGGGCATGCGATGTATGTTTTAACATGTATTTTATCCTTCTAAGTCCGAATCCGAAAAATCATGGGGGGTCATGATACGGTCATGCGATATATGTTTCTATATGTTTTGTGACCTTCCGAATCCGAATCCAATGTCAAAATCACCCAATCACGTCTGAATTTCAACCTAACCTAAAAAAATTTTGAAAAACTTCCAAAATTTTGATTTTTTTTAATAATTTATTGCGGCATTTATGCAAATATGTAGAATCACATATTTGATTTATGTTTTTTATTAGTTTAAATACAGTTTTGAAGCAAAAATTATCACTCATATGAATCTATTGCGAATACTGATAAAACAATGCCCAAAAGAGGGTATACCAACAGAAAAGCTTTTTTTATATTAAATTTAAATACACCCTAATCCAATATTAAAAAAAAAATTAAAAATTTTGGAAGTTTTTAAAAAAATTTTTAGGTTAGGTCTAAATTCTGACGTGATAGGCTGGTTTTGTTTTCGGATTCGGATTCGGAAGGTCTAAAAACATTTAGAAGCATATATCGCATGACCCAATCATGACCCCCCATATTTTTTTGGGGCTTCGAAAATTTTTCGAGTTTTTTGAGGTTAAGTCGAAACTCAGACGTGCTATATAAATTTTGACTTCGGATTCGGATTAAGAAGGACAAAATACATGTTGAAACATACATCGCATGCCCAGATCACGATTCTATATTTTTTGGGGGATATCCAAAGGTTTTTCAGATTTTTGAGGTTAGGTCGAAATCCAGACGTGATGGAGAATTTCTGACCCCGGATTCGGATTCAGCGACCCAAAATACATATAACTGCATATGCCGCATGCTCAGATCATGACAAACTTTTTAGGCCATGGATTTTAAAAAAATTCATTAGGCCATGGATTTTAAAAAAATTCATGGACTATTGTGTTTGTCGGAACGGAAATGTGCGTAACAGGCAGAAGGAGGCATCTCCGACCACATAAACTATATATATTATGAATCAGTATCAGTAGCCGAGTCGATTGAGCCATGTCTGTCTGTCCGTCTGTCCGTCTGTCTGTCTGTATGAACACCTGGATCTCGGAAACTATAAGAGCTAGAGTCATCAAATTTTGTGACAACATACGTATATATTGCAGTGTCTCAAAGTTTTTTTGAAATTTGGACACGCCCCTTCCCGCCTCAGAAAATCAGTAATAACTATTTAAAAACTATTTAAAAACTACAATATTAGCTCAACAACCAAAGTTGTATATCTTACATGACAAATACCTTGCCACGGACGTTATGTGAAAATTTCATTTAAATCGGACTATAAATAAGTGAGATATGATACGAATTAAACTCACTTTGAACATACATACTTAAGCATACCTAATTTACGCAAGCATACCGAAGTTCAAATCTAGCGTCAGACACACAGCATTTTATTAAACTTTTTATTTGCATTGTATGGTAACAGAATTGGTTCACAATGCAGCTTTGCCGATGGGCCAAGGAGTGAGGCAATAGCCGAATGGTTAGAGTGGCGGACGGCAAATTCAAAAGACTGTGAGAGAGTGCGTGTGTTCAACCCCCGGCGGGTGCGAATATTCATTTATTAATTATTTTTTATTTTGTTTATTTATTTTATTCTAAGAAAAGTTACAGTCAAGCGGGTTGTGATATATCCGCTACAAGCAAATTAAATTATTTAATAATTACATTTAAATAAAATTTGCAATTAAAATGCTAGAAAATAACAGAGATAAGGGCATGTCCTTGTAAAGTTATGAATATGCGAGTGGGACGCCTATACATACATGACTGCATATCCACATGTATGTATTGGCGTCCCACTTCAACACACATTGTTGCACGATTGTATATACATAAATATGTACAATTAGTTTTGCAGTTGGTGTTGTGTACCGACGAAAGAAAACTAAGTTCTAATTACATACATATATTGCGTAACTAAAAAATCGCCTACCGCCGCTGCCTATCTTCAATGTTTTTGAGCTTTTCATTTATTTAAAAAAAATTATGAAATACAAAAGAATTTCACATGTTGATCGCGGCAGCAATAGAACTTCGAACACGCTCAATATCATTGGCCGCCTTAGAGTCCGGGACATAGTCCACTCAGCTACTGAACATCTCCCGCAGTCGTCGAAAATGGTGAGACATTAGATAAAACGACAAGACGCAATATGCATTCTTAGTTCGTGCCAAAAAAATCAAGAAGAAGCACATGTAATGAAATTTGGTACGCGCTAGAAATGTATACCTACGAGTATACCTATTGCCTACGGTATTCTATGATAATCCATGGCCTTATACAGTCAGCTCCTGACTGTAGCGTTTGTATTTTTATTTCTGATTTTTATAATAAAAATCAATTCATAACTCTTACTTTTTGATTTTTATTTAAAAAATCAAATATAAAAGTTATAAATTGATTTTTATTTTCAAAAATCATATATAATAATTAAAAATGATTTTTAAATTAAAAAATTAGCTTATAACTCTTATTTTGCAATTTTTTTAATAAAAATTATAACCGTTACGGTCCCTGATAGAAACACAAAATAACACTCTAGAGTCAGAGTATTCAGACTCAAAGGTAGAAAAACTTGAAGTAATCACAATGGCTCAATCAAGCATAGAATTTTTAAAAATAGCCTCGTCTCTACTACACGAATACGATGGCAAGCCCGAAAATTTAAAAAGTTTCATAGACGCATTGAACTTAGTGGGCTCACTAAAAGGCAACTATGAAACAACAGCAGTTAATATTATAAAAACAAAACTTAAGGGACACGCTAGAGATTTAATAACTAGCAAACAATTGCCGCAGTAATTGCTAAATTGTCTGATAGAATTAAAGGAGATTCGGTGGAAGTCATATCTGCCAAACTACTAAGTATTCAACAGAGAGGCAAAACGGCAAATGTTTACGTCAAAGAAATAGAAGAAATAGCTAAAGCCTTAGAAGGAGCTTACCTTAGTGACGGTCTATCACCGGAAATCGCAGCAAAATATACAACAGCACAGGCTGTTAAATCAATGATCAAGGGATGCGCGATCGAGAAAGTCAGAAATAATATGCAGGCAGGCAAATTCAATAATATGAATGATGCTGTATCTAAATTTATAGATAACTGCAACGCTGCAACAGGTCAAAATAACCCGGTATTATATTACCAAAACTGTTCTCAACGCGGTGGAAACCGCGGCAGAGGCAACTACAGAGGAAGAAATAGTAATAATAGAGGCCGTAGACATAACTACTATAGCAATTATAATGGAAATAACCACTATAATTCAAATAAAGGCAATTCTCGAGGTGGCCCATTCAGAGGCAACTCAAATAGAGGAAATGCCAATAATAATACAATTCGAGTGACCGAAGGGACATCGGAAAACCAGCCAAACCCCTTGAGCAGCCATCAATAAGTAAAATATTTAATATAAATCTAAATCTCAGTAGTCTCATTCAAATCAGAAATGGATATACTAATAACACAACCCCACAAAAAAAAAAAAACAAACGCTACAGTCAGGAGCTGACTGTATAAGGCCATGGATTATCATAGAATACCGTAGGCAATAGGTATACTCGTAGGTATACATTTCTAGCGCGTACCAAATTTCATTACATGTGCTTCTTCTTGATTTTTTTGGCACGAACTAAGAATGCATATTGAGTCTTGTCGTTTTATCTAATGTCTCACCATTTTCGACGACTGCGGGAGATGTTCAGTAGCTGAGTGGACTATGTCCCGGACTCTAAGGCGGCCAATGATATTGAGCGTGTTCGAAGTTCGATTGCTGCCGCGATCAACATGTGAAATTCTTTTGTATTTCATAATTTTTTTTAAATAAATGAAAAGCTCAAAAACATTGAAGAGAGGCAGCGGCGGTAGGCGATTTTTTAGTTACGCAATATATGTATGTAATTAGAACTTAGTTTTCTTTCGTCGGTACACAACACCAACTGCAAAACTAATTGTACATATTTATGTATATACAATCGTGCAACAATGTGTGTTGAAGTGGGACGCCAATACATACATGTGGATATGCAGTCATGTATGTATAGGCGTCCCACTCGCACATTCATAACTTTACAAGGGCATGCCCTTATCTCTGTTATTTTCTAGCATTTTAATTGCAAATTTTATTTAAATGTAATTATTAAATAATTTAATTTGCTTGTAGCGGATATATCACAACCCGATTGACTGTAACTTTTCTTAGAATAAAATAAATAAACAAAATAAAAAATAATTAATAAATGAATATTCGCACCCGCCGGGGGTTGAACACACGCACTCTCTCACAGTCTTTTGAATTTGCCGTCCGCCACTCTAACCATTCGGCTATTGCCTCACTCCTTGGCCCATCGGCAAAGCTGCATTGTGAACCAATTCTGTTACCATACAATGCAAATAAAAAGTTTAATAAAATGCTGTGTGTCTGACGCTAGATTTGAACTTCGGTATGCTTGCGTAAATTAGGTATGCTTAAGTATGTATGTTCAAAGTGAGTTTAATTCGTATCATATCTCACTTATTTATAGTCCGATTTAAATGAAATTTTCACATAACGTCCGTGGCAAGGTATTTGTCATGTAAGATATACAACTTTGTTGTTGAGTTGTTGAGCTAATATTGTAGTTTTGAAATAGTTTTTAAGTAGTTATTACTGATTTTCTGAGGCGGGAAGGGGCGTGTCCAAATTTCAAAAAAAACTTTGAGACACTGCAATATATACGTATGTTGTCACAAAATTTGATGACTCTTGCTCTTATAGTTTCCGAGATCCAGGTGTTCATACAGACAGACAGACGGACAGACGGACAGACAGACATGGCTCAATCGACTCGGCTACTGATACTGATTCATAATATATATAGTTTATGTGGTCGGAGATGCCTCCTTCTGCCTGTTACGCACATTTCCGTTGCGACAAACACAATAGTCCATGAATTTTTTTAAAATCCATGGCCTAAAAATCAAATTGAAATTTGCCCATGAACCGAGAGTCCTAGATCATATATTGGTAAAAATATATGATCTACACTACAATACCTATCAGTTTATATATATACATATATATATATATATATGTATATGAATTCACTTGTTAAGATAATGATTAAGACATATTAGCGATCTAAGTTCAAGGGCAAAATATATAAAATACATAACTACCTCCTCATCAGACACACTTGCAGTCGATCTATTTGTAAAAACTTCAAGATTAATAGCGACATGCTTCGAAAAGCCGATCAATTTGATATTTATTTCTGATTTTTATAATAAAAATCAATTCATAACTCTTACTTTTTGATTTTTATTTTAAAAATCAAATATAAAAGTTATAAATTGATTTTTATTTTAAAAAATCAAATATAAAAATTGAAAAACGATTTTTAAATTAAAAATTGAAAAAAAAAGGTTACGCGGTTTTTGTGTTCGCCGATAAAAACTGGCACGGTAGGATTTTTCCCACATTTTTCTGAGACTTTTAAGAGCTTTGATTTTTTTAATCTCATAATTATTATTTACGGCCCCTGGTTTCTATTGATATTTGGGTTGTTTTTTGTGTTTCTCTATCACCCGTTAATATATCTGGATCGAACTTTGCTAATTCCCTTACTGAATACTCTGACTCTGGAGTGTTAGTTTGTGTTTCTATTGATATTTGGGTTGTTTTTTGTGTTTCTCTATCACCCGTTAATATATCTGTGTCGAACTTTGCTAATTCCCCTACTATTGGAGGACAGAATACCTGTAATTGTTGTCTTTCAGAAATTTCTATTAATTTTTCTCTTAGAGTTTTTGATATATCTAGTACTTGTGTATAATTTAGGGCTGATAGTTTGGTGCTATTTTGAACAATTATCCTCTGCACTATATTATATTGTTTTATTAGATTTTCTATATGATTTATTTTAGTGACCGTTGTTATTGGTACACTTTTATTCAGACATTTATAAGACCTATTAAACTCCTCTTTTGCACTTTTTAAATGTGGGACTAACTCTGCCCATTGCATTGAAATTAACAGTTATTTATATTTTATTTCGTTTTATTTCAACTACTCTTGCAATACAATGATTTTGATTTAATTCATATCTTAGATATCGTTTAAAGCATTTGCTGTGCTCCGATATCGTTTTTTAAGGCATTTATTGTGTAATTTGTAAATTTTTATGAGCGCGTTGGCTATCATTATTAATGCCATAATAATTAATATAATTGTTATCCAGAACAAATCATTTTTTGCGACTTCTACCTTATTTATAACGTTAGCATTAGCAACTTTTTTTATTCCAAAATTTCTGTACAAGCAACTATGATTTTATTTTTCGTTTTAATTTTCATTCTTCCGTAAAAATGGAGAAGAAAGGCAGAGTATCAATTTCTTTGAAAACAAAATTATTAATTTTAAATGAACTCCAAGATGGCAAGACACCGACAGAGATCTGCAGAAGCTACAACATCCATAAGTCGACTTTAACGAGGATAAAAAATAATAAAGAAAATTTGGAAGAATTCGCCTCAAAAACGTATGTTAATCAAAAAAAAATTAAGCGAATGAAGCCATTAAAAAATCCTGACCTTGATGATAAACTATACGCGTGGTTTTTACTACGGAGAGAAGCAAACGAATTGGTTTCAAACGAGATGCTCAAAGTTAAAGCACTTGATTTAAAAAGGTCACTCAATGGACACCAAGAATTTTCAGCCAGTGATGGCTGGCTTGATAAATTCAAAAAACGCCACGGCATAAGAATTTTGACGGTTTCCGGTGAAAAACTTTCCTGCAATGCTGAGAGTGCTGCTACATTTACAAGCGATTTCAAAAAGATTATTGCCGAAAATGGGTTTTTACCGGAACAGATCTACAATTGTGATGAAACCGGTCTGATTTACAAAGGTTTGCACAAGAAAACAAACACTACCGTTTTCGAAAAAACTGCTGTAGGACGGAAATCCATGAAGGAAAGGGTCACCATTATGCCTTGTGTAAATGCAACTGGGACGCATAAACTCGATTTGATGATGATTGGAAAATCTAAAAATCCTCGGTGTTTTAAAAATGTAAATTTACCACTGTATTACAAATCATCCAAAAATGCTTGGCAAATTTCTGCGCTTTTTAAGGAGTGGTACAACGATTTATTCATCCCTGAAGTTTCTCGTCACTTAGAAGCTAAAGGCTTACCAGTAAAAGCAATTTTATTGGTCGATAATGCCACCAGTCATGGGACAGCAAACACTTTTTCCAATGATGAAAACTTTAAGGTTATTTTTTTCCACCCAACAATACACCCTTGTTGCAACCACTTGACCAAAACATCATAAAAACCCTTAAGCAACGGTATCGAAAGCACCTTCTGTCAACACTCTTGGCGTTATGTGTAAACGGCAATAACGACATGGTCTCAGCTCTTAAAAATATTAATTTAAAAGACGTGGCATTTTTGGTAGTTGAAGCCTGGAATGATGTCCCACGATCCGTTGTCATGAGTTCATTTAAACATCTGTTTTCATCGATCGACGCAATAGAATTTAATATACCGGAAAATCATTTTGTGGAAGAGGAAGATATCCCCCTGGCTAGACTGTACAATTTGGTAATCGAAAATGATTTAACTGAGAACGAAATAATGGATTGGGCGACGGGTAGCAACGAGAGAAGCGTACTTTTTGAAAGAGAAGATGAAATAGCAAATGACGAGAGCATCGCGAACGAAGAGGGTCATATTGAAGAAGAGAGCAGAATCAGCATCGATAATGTGATAGATTCCTTCAACACCGCGGTAGAATGGGCAGAGGAAAATAACCTTACAAGCAATGAGATCTTGTTTTTGCGACGAATTCGAGAAAAAGCAGTTCTTAAAAGACTTAATTAATATTATTTTAACTATGTAATAAAATATAAAACTGCTTAAGTTCTATAAATCACAAAACTGATTTTTCTTTAAATTTATACTCCTTTTTTCTTTATAAGCAACCTTTTCTACATAAGAAACTTTTTTGAAAAAATTGGTTCAGATTAGTTGCTTGTATAGAATTCTTACTGTACTATAAAAATTATTGTTGAAATGTTCTGGTTTATATTCTTTACTTATTTTGTTTGTCTTTATTGACATCTATTTCTAGAGCTATTGCTTATTCATTCTCCTAACGGAAATAAAGATTTTTAGGAAATGTAGTTGACTCACAATTCGATTTACAATTCATTATTTAAAAAAATTCTTCAACCACATTTGTTAGTATAAAGCCTATTGTTTGGTTTAGTAGTGTTCAAGCAGCGGTTTGCGGGAACGGGTGATAGAGAAACACAAAAAACAACCCAAATATCAATAGCAACACAAACTAACACTCCAGAGTCAGAGTATTCAGTAAGGGAATTAGCAAAGTTCGATCCAGATATATTAACGGTGTGCAATTACCAATTGCATACGCTTCAATATCTTTTACTAAAGGTGAAAGTAATAAATCTACTACAGAGCAGGAACTAGCTGCTATACATTGGGCAATAAAACACTTCAGACCGTACGTTTATGGAAGGCATTTCATAGTTAAGACAGACCATAGACCCCTGACGTATTTGTTTTCAATGAAAAACCAAACGTCAAAACTAACAATAATGAGACTAGATTTAGAAGAATACCAATTTACTGTAGAATATCTCAAGGGGAAAGAAAATTAAATTGCCGATGCGTTATCAAGAATAACCATCGACACACTAATCGAAATGAACAGAAGTATCTTAATGGTAGAAACAAGGGCATCAAAAAGACAGGAAAACATCTGCGCAGATGAAAAGAAATTGCATAAGAAATTAATAGAGCCCAAGGTCTATGAAGTCGTTAGCAATAACGACGTATCAGAATATGTAGAATTGAAATTTAATAACTTTGACTGTTTATTGAAACAGAAAAAGAGAACGATCACTCAATTCAAAATTAGCGATTTGTATTCCAATGGAAAATGTGACTTAGGTCAATTCTTCCAAAGGCTTAATAAAGAAGCCGGTGTGCATAACATTGTTAATTTTCAGATGTCACAAAGTGAACAGATCTTAAAACTGGTATCACTCACAGAATTTAAAAATATGGGCAACAAATACTTAAAAGAAATAAAAATAGCGCTATTAAATAAAGTGACATAGCTAAAATAAAAACAATCCTGATCAAATATCACGATGACCCAATAGAAGGAGGCCATACAGGAATCTCGAGAACCCTGTTTAAAATTAAGAAATATTATTATTGACCAAAAATGAACAAAAACATAACTAAGTATGTGAAAAACTGTACAAATTGCCAATTAGCAAAAATTACACAACATATAAAAGCACCCATGGTGATTACTAGTACACCAAGTGTAGCTTTCGACACTGTTTTAATCGATACCATTGGACCATTACCTCGTACTGAGAATGGAAATGAGTACGCAGTCACAATTATATGTGATCTCACTAAATATTTAGTTACAATACCAGTAACAGACAAAAGTGCATAAACGATTGCCAAGGCAATATTCGAATCTTTTGTATTAAAGTACGGTCCAATGAAGACGTTCATAACGGACCAAGGAACTGAATACAAAAATTCACTTATACAAGATTTATGCAAGTATATGAAGATAAGTAATATACAATCTACAGCATACCACCACCAAACCATAGGATCAGTGGAGAGAAGTCATCGAACATTTAATGAATATATTCGTTCATACATTTCGATAGACAAGGATGATTGGGACATATGGTTGAATTATTTCACATATTGTTTTAATACCACCCCATCAACAGTACATGGATACTGTCCGTACGAACTTGTTTATGGTAGATTACCAATACAATTCATAGCATTTAATCCAAACAATATAATAGAACCTTTATATAACATAGATTACTATGCTAAGGAATTTAAATTTAGGTTACAAATAGCTCACAAAAGAGCCCAAAAATTAATAGAGATAAAAAAAGAAAATTTGAATACGATAAAAAACTAAATGATTTAGAAATAGAAGTAGGAACATCAGTTTTAATCAAAAAAAATACAAACGCTACAGTCAGGAGCTGACTGTATAAGGCCATGGATTACCATAGTATACCGTTGGCAATAAGTATAGGTATGCATTTATAGCGCGTACCAAATTTCATTATATGTATGTGCTTCTTCTTGATTTTTTTGGCACGAACTAAGAATGCATATTGCGTCTTGGAAGAAGAAGCACATATAATGAAATTTGGTACGCGCTAGAAATGCATACCTATACCTATTGCCTACGGTATACTATGATAATCCATGGCCAATTCTGTTACCATACAATGCAAATAAAAAGTTTAATAAAATGCTGTGTGTCTGACGCTAGATTTGAACTTCGGTATGCTTGCGTAAATTAGGTATGCTTAAGTATATATGTTCAAAGTGAGTTTAATTCGTATCATATCTCACTTATTTATAGTCCGATTTTAATGAAATTTTCACATAACGCCCGTGATAAGGTATTTGTCATATAAGATATACAACTTTGGTTGTTGAGCTAATATTGTAGTTTTTAAATAGTTATTACTGATTTATAGAGGCGGGAAGGGGCGTGTCCAATATATACTCTAGCTCTTACAGATTCTGAGATCCAGGTGTTCATACAGACAGACAGACAGACAGACAGACAGACAGACAGACAGACAGACAGACGGACAGACAGACATGGCTCAATCGACTCGGCTACTGATACTGATTCAGAATATATATAGTTTATGGGATCGGAGATGCCTCCTTCTGCCTGTTACGCACATTTCCGTTCCGACAAACACAATAGACCATGAATTTTTTTAAAATCCATGGCTTAAAAATTCGCACCCGCCTCAACCGGGAGTTGAACACACGCACTCTCTCGCAGCCGTCCGCCACTCTAACCACTCGGCTATTGCCTCACTCCTTAGCCCATCGGCAAAACTGCATTGTGAACCAATTCTGCTACCATACAATGCAAATAAAAAGTTTAATAAAATGCTGTGTGTCTGACGCTAGATTTGAACTTCGGTATGCTTGCGTAAATTAGGTATGCTTAAGTATATATGTTCAAAGTGAGTTTAATTCGTATTATATCTCACTTATTTATAGTCCGATTTAAATAAAATTTTCACATAACACGTGGCAAGGTATTTGTCATGTAAGATATACAACTTTGGTTGTTGAGCTAATATTGTAGTTTTTAAATAGTTATTACTGATTTATAGAGGCGGGAAGGGGCGTGTCCAAATTTTAAAAAAACTTTGAGACACTGCAATATATACGTATGTTGTCACAAAATTTTATGACTCTAGCTCTTACAGATTCTGAGATCCAGGTGTTCATACAGACAGACAGACAGACAGACAGACAGACAGACAGACAGACAGACAGACAGACAGACGGACAGACAGACATGGCTCAATCGACTCGGCTACTGATACTGATTCAAAATATATATAGTTTATGGGGTCGGAGATGCCTCCTTCTGCCTGTTACGCACATTTCCGTTCCGACAAACACAATAGACCATGAATTTTTTAAAATCCATGGCCTAATGAAACTGCTCATAAACTAGAAAATAAATATTTAGGACCTTATAAGGTCATAAGCATAGAAGGTAAAAACAACTTTAAAATAGATACAGGAAAAAGGAAACCTATAATAATACATAAAAATATAATTAAACTATATAAAGTCTAAAGAACTTCATTTTAAATACAATCAATACAAAAATACAATTTAATTCATATCTTTTATAAAATTAAAAAAAAAAAAAAAACTAAAATAACTTTATATACTACGTTATTTTTTTAAAAAAGGGAGGTGTAGTAAGATATACAAATGTATATACCCTGTTTAATATAAAGTTGCTACATACTTTAAACAACATTTTAAACAAACTTTGAGACACTGCAATATATACTCTAGCTCTTACAGATTCTGAGATCCAGGTGTTCATACAGACAGACAGACAGACAGACAGACAGACAGACAGACAGACAGACAGACAGACAGACAGACAGACAGACAGACGGACAGACAGACATGGCTCAATCGACTCGGCTACTGATACTGATTCAGAATATATATAGTTTATGGGATCGGAGATGCCTCCTGCCTGTTACGCACATTTCCGTTCCGACAAACACAATAGACCATGCATTTTTTTAAAATCCATGGCTTAAAAATTCGCACCCGCCTCAACCTGGAGTTGAACACACGCACTCCCTCGCAGCCGTCCGCCACTCTAACCACTCGGCTATTGCCTCACTCCATCAGAAGGACAAAAAGGGAAAAAAGAGACAGGTCAGTCGGTCACACAAGACACAAAATAAAACAGCCTTTTTGGCTCTCTCAAATATTTGGAGAGGCCATATCCCCACCCTTTCATGATCGCCAGGTACAACATTATAATCGGCGATCACTTATGGCTACCTAACTTGAGTGGAGCAACTATGAGTCACTCGGTGCTCGTGGCTCTCGAAACCATCTGTTTACGTGCCCCTTTCCAAGGTGCACGTATTTTGTCAGCTTTGCCGCAACCGTAGCAGAATACTCGGCGTTCCGATATGCAGTCTTGATAGCGGTGACCTGCTTTACCGCAATTCCAACAGGACACGTTGACTGCGGCCAATTCCGGGTCTTCTTCCGAATCAACTTCTGTGGACACCTCAACCTCAACATGCACTAGGGGCTGGTTGGGGTTTTCGTACCACGGGCCTGAGCGTTTGGAAGAATAATTCCCTGGTACGGATAATACGTCGAACCTGGGCCATAAAACTTATATCCTAACATAACAGCTCGTGCTGTATTTCAGGCAAGAGATTGGAGCGTATCGACTCCAATAGTGAAGCTTCGGCTAACGGCACAGATAGTTTATCCGATAACAAATTAACGCTTTCATAAAATCGTCAAAGGATTCGCCTTCTCTTTGCTTCCTTCGATGAATTTCAACGCGAATGCTCACGTCGGTTCGTTCTTCTCTGAACTGCGTACGTATAGCAGATCGGTCTGAGAATTTAAGCTTCCAATTCCCCATAATTTGGCTGACTCTATCAAGGCGAATTACTGAGTCTGTAGGCGAGCATCTTGGTTGAGTTGCGAGACTTCTGGGGACTTGCGAAGGCATATTATGTGCTGACATATTTATTAATGGAGGCGAAGCTGGGGGTGCAACCCGAAGATTGGTAGAAAAGGCTGTTATCATGCCTTGGATGCTTTGCTGAAGGGCTAACATCATTTCAGTTTGTCTAGCAGCAGAATCATTAATGGCATCGACTATCGTCTGCTGTGACTCACTAGATGGAGCATCAGCTCGAACATTGGCTTTTGAAGTTAAGTGTGCGCTTTCGGCGCTTGCTTCGTCAAGCCTTTGATTGCGGGTACGCGGCATAGTAGCTTCCGACAGACTTTGCGTTGACTGGATAAGTCTGTATTTACCGTTAGGTTCAATAGGGCAGATTGCAATGTTGATCGACAAACTGGACACCGCTCGCGATTGGTGATTTTCGTGTTAAAATAAATCCAATAAAAGGTGTGATTGCAGCTTGTCGATAGTAATTGGGTAGTATATTCTATTTTTTCTAAACTTCGACTCATCAACATAATAAAAACATTAAATCAAAATTTTATTAAGTCTATATCAATCAAAATAACCTAAAAAAATGAAAGCTGAAAACAAACTAATCTCAAAAAGAAAACAAAATCAAAAATAGAATTATAACCATAAAAAAACTCAAAAATTAAATCGATAATCAACAGTATACCATAATCATATAAAAAATTCCAGGAGTCACGATTAACTTCTAAATAGTTATTACTGATTTTTAGAGGCGGGAAGGGGCGTGTCCAAATTTTAAAAAAACTTTGAGACACTGCAATATATACTCTAGCTCTTACAGATTCTGAGATCCAGGTGTTCATACAGACAGACAGACAGACAGACAGACAGACAGACAGACAGACAGACAGACAGACGGACAGACAGACATGGCTCAATCGACTCGGCTACTGATACTGATTCAGAATATATATAGTTTATGGGATCGGAGATGCCTCCTTCTGCCTGTTACGCACATTTCCGTTCCGACAAACACAATAGACCATGAATTTTTTTAAAATCCATGGCTTAAAAATTCGCACCCGCCTCAACCGGGAGTTGAACACACGCACTCTCTCGCAGCCGTCCGCCACTCTAACCACTCGGCTATTGCCTCACTCCTTAGCCCATCGGCAAAACTGCATTGTGAACCAATTCTGCTACCATACAATGCAAATAAAAAGTTTAATAAAATGCTGTGTGTCTGACGCTAGATTTGAACTTCGGTATGCTTGCGTAAATTAGGTATGCTTAAGTATATATGTTCAAAGTGAGTTTAATTCGTATTATATCTCACTTATTTATAGTCCGATTTAAATAAAATTTTCACATAACACGTGGCAAGGTATTTGTCATGTAAGATATACAACTTTGGTTGTTGAGCTAATATTGTAGTTTTTAAATAGTTATTACTGATTTATAGAGGCGGGAAGGGGCGTGTCCAAATTTTAAAAAAACTTTGAGACACTGCAATATATACGTATGTTGTCACAAAATTTTATGACTCTAGCTCTTACAGATTCTGAGATCCAGGTGTTCATACAGACAGACAGACAGACAGACAGACAGACAGACAGACAGACGGACAGACAGACATGGCTCAATCGACTCGGCTACTGATACTGATTCAGAATATATATAGTTTATGGGGTCGGAGATGCCTCCTTCTGCCTGTTACGCACATTTCCGTTCCGACAAACACAATAGACCATGAATTTTTTTAAAATCCATGGCCTAATGAAACTGCTCATAAACTAGAAAATAAATATTTAGGACCTTATAAGGTCATAAGCATAGAAGGTAAAAACAACTTTAAAATAGATACAGGAAAAAGGAAACCTATAATAATACATAAAAATATAATTAAACTATATAAAGTCTAAAGAACTTCATTTTAAATACAATCAATACAAAAATACAATTTAATTCATATCTTTTATAAAATTAAAAAAAAAAAAAAAACTAAAATAACTTTATATACTACGTTATTTTTTTAAAAAAGGGAGGTGTAGTAAGATATACAAATGTATATACCCTGTTTAATATAAAGTTGCTACATACTTTAAACAACATTGTATAAGCGTATATATGCAAGCATTAAGTGCAAATGTAATATGACCGCTCAATTATGTATGAGCCGGTGATCGGCGCAGCGTGAGAACTGCTGCGCAAGCACTTTGTATAAAATTGCCTTATATACGCTCACACTTATATATTTAAAAACCATTATGTATTAGACTTAAGCAAAGAATATTTTCGCAATAAAGAAACAGTTAGATATGAACTGGCGAAGAACTAAGAAGCAAATTGTCTTTCACTACAGTGTTGTACCACCCGCCACAGTTTCGCTAAAAGGCAGTTAACATTTTGGAGACCCAAGTACTCCCAAATGGTGGTGGATGGGAGTTCAGCGCTGTTTGGAAAGTAGTCTCGAATGAGGTGAGCTTTCGGGAAATCAGATTCCTTCAGCATTTTTATACCCTTCGACCATTGAAAATGGTCAAAAAAGGGTATACTAACTTTGTGCAAATGTATGTAACAGGCAGAAGGAGGCGTGGGAGACCCCATAAAGTATATATATTCTTGCTCAGGATCACAAGCCGAGTCGATTGAGCCATGTCTGTCTGTCCGTCTGTCTGTCTGTGTGAACGCACAGATCTCAGCTATTATAAAAGCTGGAGTTACCAAATTTGGCAGGAAGACTCATGTGTACTATAAGCTGATCAAGTTTATTTCAAATGTTAGGTACCACGCCCACCGCCCCCACAAATCAATAATTTAATTTTTGAACTCAATTTGTAAGCGCTGTATAAAAAAAACAACTTTCTGACTTTAACATATACTAAGCTGAATGAAATATCTACGTAGTCTCCAAATAACAATCCGATCGGACAATAATCACAGAAGTTATTTAAGAAAGTATGTGCATAAAACCAAGTGCTTCTGTCAGCTAACATTGGATCTGTCGGGATTAATTTCAAAGCATGTGCATATGCATATGTGTGTGAATCTAACAAATTAAACTACACGGGAACATAGGTCGAAGGGTATCCCACTGTCGCGTTTGCGCGACTGTTGCTCTCGTTATATCAAGGCAGCTGATGGACCTGATGTGTCCACCAGCTCTTCTGACCCAGTCGGCAGTGCTGCTATCCTCGCACAACAGGAGCAGCCACTCATTGCGAAATATGCAACCCTCGAACCCTGGACCGACACCCTTTGTGGACTCCACATGAGTCTTTTTGGGCTTCTTTGAACACCCTTGGGGTTCGAGGAGGGTGTCGTCAGCGCGCGTTCTTTTAGCCTTGGTTTCCACTGGTGGCGCAGTGCCCAAGAGCCTCTGCTCTGCTCGCACCCTTCGCGAGTGCAGCTTTGACAAGCTTCTTCTCGCGGGTCTTCATTTTAACAAATGCGTTCCCCGAGTCCAGTCGCAGCGTCTGGATTTGGGAGCGAGCTTCCGTGAGGCCTGACCTCTGAGAGGCCACGGCAGCGTCGTCAGCAAAGGACACCATCAGGACACCGTCAGCTTCAGCGTCGGAGGAAATGACCTCGACGGTCTGCTGCATGCCTGAATAGCTGTTGGACGTAAAAACAGTACTAGCGAACTCAGTGTCCAAGGGAGTCCGTGGCCTGTCCGAGTCCCCCGGAATACTAGAGTCGAGACCTGTAGTATTAGGGGTGGAAGCCAGCAGCCCAATGGCTGCAGTGCTGGTGTCGCGGTCAGCCGTCAAGGCTTCGCACTCGGTTAATGCTTTTAAAGTCGCATAGGACTTTTCTTGTATTTTAAAAAGATCCATTTATTTTTATCCCACGAGTAGGCAGGAAGGGAAGGTCGCCCATGGCATAGGCTGCGTGCCGTGGAAAGTCTGAACGAAACTAGAGGGCGACAGATATCCAGAGTGCGCATACTAGAGACGGGGCTACCCCCCGCCATGCATCCATTACCGTATGCTGTTCCGCCTTGGATTGGGTGATTTATAGATTCACGATCTTCGCCCGACTACAATTAGTCAGCAACCCTAGCAGAGACATGACCGTACTAGGGGCCTACTTCCAGCCGCCCTCATGTGGAGAGTATAGCCGCACTTCCGTCAGTAGGAGCAAGGACGGCACGTACTCCAGCCAAAACTGAGGTTACATTTAGATTCCGTTAATGACTCTGATGGCTGACGGCCAAAGTTACACCTGACAGTTGCTAGCATGAGACTTAACAGCTGGTTAGCATAAGACTTAACAGCTGCTTAGAACATAGATTTGAACAGCTGATTCTTATCATATGGCAACCTTAAGCGTTTATATATAGCAGTGATCTGCAGTGAACATACTCCCAACATTGCAATGCATTGGAAGGATTAACTTTCAATCGATTTGGTCGTGATTGGCAGCATTGCTATCTTAGCCATGGCTCTCTTTGTCAATCCTGTGGCTGTGACTGCTACTCTGACTGCGCCGTCATCTCCAGCTATTGTGCTCTCAATTAGCCCGAGAGTCCACTTGAGCGAAGGCGTTTTCTTCCTTCAACAGCTCGACGTCAATGTTTGGCTTGCGAGAGTGCCATTTGCTGCGCTTCTGTAGCGCATAGATGTTCGAGATACTCTATTTCTGCCAGAAAGTCTGCTGCATGTGCAAACACGCTGCCAGCGACTAAGGCGATCCATGCTGAGGTGTGTAAGGCTCGGATCATAGATGTTCGCATTTCCTTTGCCCTAAAGGAAGTGACCCGGTGTGCGAAGTTCATGAAGTGTGAGGGTTGAGTTGCCAACGATGCAGTAAAAATGGTGCTTTGCTCCCTTTACAGCAGCTTCCCATAACCCTCCAAAATGCGGAGATCATGGTGGAATAAAGTGCCAACTTATTCCGAGGGCAAGGGCGTCGTTGACAATTTGGTGGCGCTGAGGATCCTTAAGCTCAGCTAGCTCGTTTCCGTCCAAATTTCGCGTGGCATCCCTCGAAGACTGACGAAACGATTTAGAGCTGCGATGAAAGAAATTGTCCACAGGTCCTCCACAGAAGAAGGGCCCACAAAAACAAGGGTCGTAACTGATGACGAATCTTGGGTATATGGTTATGATATCTAAACCAAAGCCCAATTGTCCCAATGGTCTTCCATATGAGCCAAGACCGAGAACGCAAAACACTTATAACAAACAAAAAATGCTATACACCTGAAACTTGGTACAGATGTTCGGTATGAGTGTACCACCATAACAAAACAAAAATCGAAATTCGATTATACGTAACCCGCGAAATTCGTGATACTTTTTGAACACACGTCGTATGTGCCCCTGAAATTGAAGCAACTTGTTATCAAAGCGTCTTATACGAAGTTCCATTGCATTTTCGTAGTTTGCTTCAGATTGATAGTGTCAATGCAAGAACGCAGATGCTGCAGCTTTTCAGACTTACTCAGATTCTCGTTACTACCAACAACAACATTTCCGGCAGTCGAGACCTGCGACCGC
The DNA here is from genome assembly GCA_018903675.1 of Zaprionus capensis. Taxonomy (NCBI): domain Eukaryota; kingdom Metazoa; phylum Arthropoda; class Insecta; order Diptera; family Drosophilidae; genus Zaprionus; species Zaprionus capensis. The sequence continues at coordinate 4,480 of JAEIFN010000305.1, read as the reverse complement.
AAGTTTGATTCACAGTATCGTTGAGTCTGGGAAAAGCCGTTAGTTGAGAACAGTGTGACAAGCCTTGAGGGCATCCGATTGTCGAAGCGAATTCGGTCTGGATCTCGTTTACGGAATCGATTCCCACGGACAAATCGCTCTCATCAAGACTTAATTTTGTCAGAGTTGAAGAGCTCGAGCATAGAGGTAAGTTGACGTTTTACTTGAGAGCATTCTGCGCGATAAAAATTGTAGCATAAAACGAATCGAAATTCCTTGCATTACTGTTGAGCGGATGTTAGGGTATTGTTGGCTCGCTAGCACGCGCTGGTATCCGGCTCAGATGTATCCGCAATGAGGAGGTTCAAACGAAAACCGCAAAAACGGTGCTCACGACAATATAAATCCAAATAAAAGAAATTCACGTGCTATATCGCCAGACAACTAAATTCCATCAGAAGGACAAAAAGGGAAAAAAGAGACAGGTCAGTCGGTCACACAAGACACAAAATAAAACAGCCTTTTTGGCTCTCTCAAATATTTGGAGAGGCCATATCCCCACCCTTTCATGATCGCCAGGTACAACATTATAATCGGCGATCACTTATGGCTACCTAACTTGAGTGGAGCAACTATGAGTCACTCGGTGCTCGTGGCTCTCGAAACCATCTGTTTACGTGCCCCTTTCCAAGGTGCACGTATTTTGTCAGCTTTGCCGCAACCGTAGCAGAATACTCGGCGTTCCGATATGCAGTCTTGATAGCGGTGACCTGCTTTACCGCAATTCCAACAGGACACGTTGACTGCGGCCAATTCCGGGTCTTCTTCCGAATCAACTTCTGTGGACACCTCAACCTCAACATGCACTAGGGGCTGGTTGGGGTTTTCGTACCACGGGCCTGAGCGTTTGGAAGAATAATTCCCTGGTACGGATAATACGTCGCACCTGGGCCATAAAACTTATATCCCAACATAACAGCTCGTGCTGTATTTCAGGCAAGAGATTGGAGCGTATCGACTCCAATAGTGAAGCTTCGGCTAACGGCACAGATAGTTTATCCGATAACAAATTAACGCTTTCATAAAATCGTCAAAGGATTCGCCTTCTCTTTGCTTCCTTCGATGAATTTCAACGCGAATGCTCACGTCGGTTCGTTCTTCTCTGAACTGCGTACGTATAGCAGATCGGTCTGAGAATTTAAGCTTCCAATTCCCCATAATTTGGCTGACTCTATCAAGGCGAATTACTGAGTCTGTAGGCGAGCATCTTGGTTGAGTTGCGAGACTTCTGGGGACTTGCGAAGGCATATTATGTGCTGACATATTTATTAATGGAGGCGAAGCTGGGGGTGCAACCCGAAGATTGGTAGAAAAGGCTGTTATCATGCCTTGGATGCTTTGCTGAAGGGCTAACATCATTTCAGTTTGTCTAGCAGCAGAATCATTAATGGCATCGACTATCGTCTGCTGTGACTCACTAGATGGAGCATCAGCTCGAACATTGGCTTTTGAAGTTAAGTGTGCGCTTTCGGCGCTTGCTTCGTCAAGCCTTTGATTGCGGGTACGCGGCATTGTAGCTTCCGACAGACTTTGCGTTGACTGGCTTAAGTCTGTATTTACCGTTAGGTTCAATAGGGCAGATTGCAATGTTGATCGACAAACTGGACACCGCTCGCGATTGGTGATTTTCGTGTTAAAATAAATCCAATAAAAGGTGTGATTGCAGCTTGTCGATAGTAATTGGGTAGTATATTCTATTTTTTCTAAACTTCGACTCATCAACATAATAAAAACATTAAATCAAAATTTTATTAAGTCTATATCAATCAAAATAACCTAAAAAAATGAAAGCTGAAAACAAACTAATCTCAAAAAGAAAACAAAATCAAAAATAGAATTATAACCATAAAAAAACTCAAAAATTAAATCGATAATCAACAGTATACCATAATCATATAAAAAATTCCAGGAGTCACGATTAACTTCTGTGAAAAACGTATTTTCTTAATTTTTGTTAACGTGATCGGCTGACTAAAATGAGTAAGGATGGACGAAAAGACTTGCAAAAACGGGAGCATTTGATATTAACTATCACATATATTAGTATTATCATTATTATTATCAGTAAGCGGGCAAACCATAAGGTAAATAAATAATTTATTTCGACCTTTAGTAAGAATCCATCTACTGCAATCTACTCGATTGCATACAAACAAAAGGAATAAACGATGAATAGGGAAAGAAAAAAGTAGAAAAAAGGAAAGATTCAGGAATAACAAAGGGAATCTGAATAGCCATGGATGCGATATAATACCCTCGAACAGAATCACTTATCCAAAATAACTATTTAGACAACTTCATTGAGATAAATTCGGATTAGTGGTTAGTCACAGCCATCTATTCTTTGCAGAACTAAATCCAACTAACCCTTATTTACTCCATGCAGTTACGGACAAACGAAACTTGACAATATTTTGAATGGTGGAGAGCCATAGCTATATACTCTTTACCAGGACAATATCCAACCAATCAAAAATTGTTACGCATATTCTACGTGTTATTCAACAGGGTGTCTCAACCGTATCTATTGTGAAAATAAATCCACCGTTGATACAAGCACAGATTCACAACGCATGCAAACTTCTGATCGTACATTAGTTGCACATGTCAAGAGATGGTATTTGACTTTTATTTTTACTTGATTCGGAACCTGCCGGATCAAGGCCCCACACGTTTGGCGCCATTTTATTTAATTTTATTAGCATACAACGAATCAAAATTCCTTGTAGTACTATTGAGCGGATATTAGGGTATTGTTGGGTCGCTGACACGCTGGTATACGGCTCAGATGTGTCGGCAATGGGGGGGTTCAAACGAAAACCGCAACAACGGTGCTCACGACAATATAAATACAAATAAAAGAAATCCGCGTGCTATATCGCCAGACAACTAAATACGACCAGAAGAACAAAAAGGGAACACAAGACAAAAAGTAATGCAGCCTTTTTGGCTCCCTTTAATATTTGGAGAGGCCATATCTCCACCCTTCCATGATAGCCAAGTGCAACTGTATAATCGGCGATCCCTTGTGGCTACGTAACGTTTAATACATTTCATTACTTCCGTCGCCCATGACTCCCGGAAACAATTGAGATTTAGTTAGAATTTATTATAAATTTTATTCCTTAACACTAAAACTCCTATTTAATCAAAAATTCATTATTATTTTCTTTTTCATTTACCTATCCTAGTTGTACTATTTATTATTTAATCTTTAATTAAGATCTTGTATTGTGACATTTATAGTTGATTGAGTGGTGATCTTCGCTAAATTATTGGCCGATTGGGACCCTAGTTGCGGCTAGCTTGCAATCCTATTGGGGGGATTCGTTGGCCAAATAATAAAGCCTTCACTCGATCAGAAAGCCACGTTGCATTAAATTTATAGTCCCGTGCCTATTACGTAGATGAATAAGATGTATAATGAATGCATAATAAAATTTAAAAGAGAGAACAACATTCGGAGAACTCATGCGTAAATGCTGCAGCTATGGCAGTATATCTAATGGATATTAGGCTACAATGATGGTATAGTAGCCCGTCTCTGTACCCACCCTCCATGATTTACCTTTGGCATTATATGGTAAATCCCTATTTTAAATGTTACCCTTTCATTCTACCCTTCGCCTTTTCACATAAGGAAAACTTTAGTTATTTACCAAAACATTATAAGAATTTTATTCATTTAATTGCAAGATGAAAGATAGTATATAAGGGCATGATATATTTCATTTAAATTTCCTGCTTTAGTTCCTAATTTTAATTTAATTAATTTAATATAAACTTGTTTTCTTTCATAATTCATATAGTATTGTAATTCATAGTATAATTTCGTTTAATTCTATATTTGATTTCTGTTTCACTAATATAATTTTTCTAAACTTTTATTTAATGTAACTTTAATTTTATGGTCTTTCTATTTGTTGCTTTTCTTTTCATTTGTTGATTTTCTTTTAATTTGTTGCTTTTAATTCGTTCATTTCATTTATGTAGGGCTGGTGCAATTTATAGGGTATTATATATGTATGTATTTGTTTGTATATGTTCACATAAGTAAGTGTATATAAAAGAAAAATAATCAGTTCACTTACCCAAATCCATCCTATGAGCTCAGAGGAATTGTTGTTGGGATTAAATTAAACATATTATACCCAAAATAATAATTCATAAAAATAATGATTGGCAGTTGCCAAAAATAACAATTTAGCTATGAAAGAAATTAAACATAAAAAATAAACAAAATAAATCGATTGAAATGAAAATCATAAGTTTGAAAATTTAAATTAAAGCCAGTTAAACTAATTCATTATTTTGTTCTTTGTTTTCATTTTTGCATGATTTTTAATTTTTGTTAAATTTTAATTTGTATAATGTGTAACTGTGTGAGTGTGTGTGTATGGCAATTTTGTGTATGTGTAATTTTGTGCATGTGTAATTTTGT
>JAEIFN010000304.1:0-35256 GCA_018903675.1 Zaprionus capensis | reverse complement strand
CCCATGCTCTTCGAGTTCAATGCAATTATATCCAAGATGTTGTCAATGAAGATCATCACTTCAAAAAAGAGCACTGGAAATTGTGAGCCAGATGATGACTTGCTAATAAATGTTGTAGAAGAAACAAAGCAAGAACTGGCAAACATTGCGAATGACCCAGAGCAGAAAGATTGCGATAATTTTGAATTTGACATAGATAATTATGCAGATATGGACGTAGCCCAGGTTGACGAAGTTCAGCCAACTCTGAGCTACGCAAATGAAAACGCATTGCGATACTTCACAGGGTATGTGCTATTTAAATCACAAAATAAATATAATTGTGAACAATGTAGTCTACTTCTGAAGGAAGATCTTGCAATTTGCGAAGAGTCGGAGTTATTTTTGTTCAATAAGAACTTTAAAACTATAAACAACAATTTTAAACTAAAAGCTCCACAAGAAGATATCTTTAATTTAATGAAATTACACTACTGGATATTCCACAAATGTTTTCAGAATTATCCATACGTGAAGAAAATAAAGAAAACCATTGTAAATGAGTGCATTGCGCAAGCTGAAAGCGTTGAAAAGTACTCAGATTGGTACTGTGAACGGCATGATTGCCATGAGCACCGACTCCATATTCTGCATTTCTTCATACTCGTCCTCCTCCGCAAAAAATACAATTTGGCTATCAGAAAAGCTATGCGCTGATAGGCAAAAAAGCAAGCGGAAAATAGACATTCTAAAATCATAAGCGCAGATGCTTTAAATAGACACCGAGGCTACAGATTTCATTGGCTAGCCACACCAGGGCTGTGAGTCGAGGCACAGCAAGATCAACTTGGCGATCAAACAAAAACACCTCCAACGGGCTAAGCCAAGGAAATCTTAGAAAAAGGTGTGTAACTCACGATTTTAATATATATTATTTGTATTATTATTCCCCTTGAACATATAGAGAAACATAAATAAATCATTAAAATGAAATGAAATGCATTTTTATTTATTTCAGTAATTTTGTATTTATATAATGATACAAAAGCTAATTTTGAAACCTGTTAGCAGGTTGCAATTTACAACTTGTCTTATAAAATTATTTGTTTTGGTTTGGGGTAGGTTTCACTGCTGATATGCGTTTATATGCGTGTATGCATGCACAAATGAGTGTGCGTGTATGTTCATATGCAGAGAACTTTGTTGTTGCCAAAGCAAGTGCTTTTGTTTTTGCTTTCGCCGCGCTTTTGACCAACGCGCGTTTACGCGCTTTTTTAATTCTTTTTCACTTGACTTCAAGCGAGACGACATCGTTACTTTTTGGTGAGAAAGTTTTAATCATTTGATTGAATTAATAAGTATTTTTTAATACTAAAATGACAACAAAAAATAGATCAGATTTTAGGACCTCTGGGGTACAATGTGTTATTAGTTCCTGCCGGCGTTGCTATAGGGATAGCACCGTCCTTTCCCCTGTCCGTCTGTTTAAGTTAAAAGCAATATTTTCAAAAATGGATAATAAAAGTAAACAAGCCGTTCTGGTATTTGATGAAATATCAATTAGAAAAGGCCTCCAATATAGTTCCCACCATGATGAAGTGGAGGGGTTTGCAGACGACGGCTATGAAAAAACCATGGACTTATGCAAACAGATTTGCGTCTTTATGGTTCGTGGGCTCTACGATAATTGGAAATTTGTATTGAGCTATGTTGGATCATCAACTGCACTCTCGTCCTCTAAACTTAAAGAGACGATTATTAAAAATATTACAGTCGCTCAAAATTGTGGCCTAAATATAAGATCTATTGTTTGCGATCAGGGCCCAAATAACAGAGGAGCGTTGCCAAAAATGAAGTTAATTTGGAAACGCCATATTATCTTGTAAATAATAAAAAATATTTACAATTTATGATGTCCCACACCTAATAAAATCAATTAGAAATACCCTAATGAATGGTATGATTGATACACCAGATGGTAAAGTGTCATGGAAAATAATAGTTAAACTATTTGAAATTGATACAATGAACACTTCGGCAAGATTGTGCCCAAAGCTCACAAGAAAGCACATCCACCCCAATTCATTTGAAAAACTGAAGGTTAAATATGCAACTCAAGTATTTAGCCACACCGTATCATCTGCAATAAAAACCCTTATTCTAAATGGGACATACAAAGATTGCGAAGATGTTGCAATCTCTACGGCCAAGTTCGTAGAAAAAATTAATAAGTTGTTCGATTGCTTAAACAGCAACAACTTATATGATCGAAACCCATTCAAATCAGCACTAAAGCAAAATAGCGAAATAGAAGTCTATATGATTGAAATGAAGGACTATTTAATGAAGTGTCAACCTCAATCAAACAAAGTTTATTGTATTGATGGATTAGTTCATACGATAAATGCAATATTGATGCTGTAAGGATGCTTTCTCAGGCTGGGGTACATATCTCAGTCTCGCCAGGGTCTTTACAGAACATTTATATAAAACTAGGACTATTATGACTTTTAGTAAGAGAGAAGCTACTAGCAGGTCATACCCTACTGAGGTATTACAGGGTATCAGGGTACATGTGGTCGATGTCACGCATGTGTACTCGCTAGAAATGTGGGTCTCTACATGGGTCGTATCATCACGTTGTCCGTTTGTGACTCACGTGTACGTGTCGCGTGTCACGCGTGCTTGGCTGGCTGCTCGTCGTGCAGAAATGCCCGTGGCCGCAGGTGTGTTCGCCTGTACTTTCACAAGTCGCTTGCGGTGTATTCCACCACGCCGCAACTTGTTGAAGCACACGTTCGTGCACCCGCTTGCCAACTGGCGCTTCACTCACGACACGAGTCACGAGTGGCCGTTGACTATGTGGAACGCCCGTGACCGCAGGTGTCTTCGCTCGTGCTCCCACAAGTCGCTCGATGGTGTATTGCACCACGCCGCAACTCGTTAGAGCACACGCACACACACCCACTCGTCAACTGACGTCCACTCACGACTCGAAACGTGCGTGTGTACGCTCAGAGCCGCTCACTGGCCAGCGGAGCACCGGCACGCCAGAAGCACGACTCTGCAGGTACACACTCAAACACAGCACACACGTACACGACACTTTCACGATGCTCTAAAGGGTATATTTAATAAATCACTGCGGGTTGTTTTATTTAAAAATAGTTTATAACATATTTATTCACTGTTGCTTTCGTTATTCCCTATCGCTGAGCACTTATCCTAATTAGGCCCTGTCTCCTGCCTACTCGCACCATCTACGCTAGCTACGAACTAATACATTCAATATTTTTAAAGGTTTCTCCTGCTCACCTGGAGTCTCCTGCTACAGGATTCATCTCGGGCTCTAGTCGGTGTCCTTGGGCACTTGGCACTGGTTTAAACTTTACTTTTCACTTTCTTTATGTCCCCGTTGGGAGCGCTTTGCTTCCGGCACATTAAGCTGTTCACGAACGACTGCCCTTGGCCTAATTTCGGCAGCTTGCATTTCGCTGCCTACGTCTCGCTGCCGCGTCTCCGCTGCTGCCCGACGCCGCTGCCTTCGGCCGATCGTGCCTGGCTGCTGCAGCTCTGCTCGCACTGCTTGCCTAGCGTCGCTGCTGGCTGAGCATCGCTGCTGGCTGCGCGTCGCTGCTGACTGAGCGTCGCTGCTGGCTGCGCGTCGCTGCTGGCTGCGCGTCGCTGCTGGCTGTTGTTGTCCATGCACGAGTTTTTGCTGTTCGTGGTTGTTGTTGTGCAAAAAGTGTGCAAACGCACAGGCTCTGGGTACCGAGGCACCGTTATGCGTGCAAGTGTTCGAGCTCTGGGTACCGAGGTACCGTAACTCGTAACTTGTGCGCTGGACATGGGCGTCGAGTGTCTGGTGTTTTGCTCTGCTATGTACCCTGATTACTTGTCCCTGCCTATGCCCCTGTCTTTTGCCTACGCTACCTATGCCTGGTTTATAAATACTGCGGGGTATATTCGACTTAAGAATACCTTATATTATATATACAAGTTATATTAATACTATGTGGCGCGCTTCATGCGGCGTCACACCCCCCCCTTACTTCACCGGGGTTTGGGTGAAAAAAATATCTTAAATCATGGTGCGAAACGTGAAACTCGATCTATAACTTAAAAGTAAATACATTTCAGGGTAATTATGGTCACAACGCCTGGAAGTTAGTGGAAGCCTACCCCACCCGATGCCTGTTGACCTTCGCTGGTCGCGACCTCGCCTTGGAATGCCTTCAGGTCGGCATTCGCCTGTCTATGTGCCGGCTTCCACTCCCGGCGGCGTACATTGTTGTACCTCACACCGTCGAACTTAGCCTGTTCAGGTTGTAGAAAGGCCTCAACCTGTTCTTCGGCTGTAGCTACCCTTGCTCCTTGTGCCTCGACGCCCCGCAAGGCGGTAGGCTAGTCGTGGGCCTACGGCGTCGCCGCTTAGTCGGGCCTCCCGAGTTGGCCTGATTCTCCGTGTCTCGTTGGTTTACTTCATCTCGCGTTCCTGTTGGTTCATCTGTGCTTCGCCGGTGCTGGGTGCCTCGCTGTGTTTTCTCTGGAGTCCTGGATTGTCCCTCGGTGTCTCGCTGTACTTCATCTCGCATGGTGATGGTGTGCTCCGCAATGGGCGACACCCCCATTAATCCGTCGAACTTGGCTAGCTCGGACTGTAGAAAGGCCTCCACCTGTTTTTCGTCCGTGGCTATCCTTGTTCCATGTGCCTTGACGCCCCGCAAGGCGGCGTGGCTGGTCTTAGGCCGTCTCCGCTTAGTCGGGCCCCCCGTGATGGCCGGATCCTCCGTGTCTCGGCGTGTTTCTCCTCGTGCTCCTGTGCTTCGCCGGTGCTCGGTGCCTCGCTGTATCGTCTCCGGTGTCCCGGATTGTCCCTCGCTGTCTCGTTGTCCTTCCTCTTGTATCCTGCACTGTCCCTCAGTGTCTCGTGGTCCTTCTCTCGTGTCCTCTCGTGCTCTGGGCTGCCTAAACGGATTCCTCTGCCGTACGACGGGACAAGTCGGTTGTAAGCCCGCGACCTTGTCATTGTCTTGGGCCACCGCGTCCTCCGTCGCTTGGTGGGATGCCCCGGGCGTCGGTGCTGCCTCCTCAAGTGTGCTTTGCAGGCGTAACTTTGCTTGGCCACACTTGAGAGTCGCTTCGATGCCGCACAGGAAGTCCATTCCCAGGATCACGTCGTCTAGAATGACGGGCAGTACCAGCATTGGTACTGTCGTCTCTCTCTCTCCCAGCTGGATCGTCACCCGCAAGGCTCGGGTCACGGCTCGTGATGATCCATCCGCCAGCTTGATCCGGATCGGTGCTGCTCGCTCGTTCTCCGGTGTGCTCAGCCTGGCCGCCATACGCTCGCCAATGAAGCTGCGTGTGGCTCCCGTGTCGATCGTGGCATCCGTTGTTGTTCCCTCGATGCGAACATTCGAGATGACACGTCCACTTCCGCACCTCAGAGGTGCTATTCCTGGGAACTGCGGTGCGGCGTCTCCAAGTTGTTCCCCATCGGCTGAAGACGCGCAGCATTTCCCGACGTAGTTCGTCGACAGCAGTCCACTGTGCGCACGCCGTGTCGCCCGCAGTCCCAACAGAACAACACGCGGCTGTTACGGCAGTCCGCCTGTAGATGTCCAGGCTGAGCGCAGTTGCGGCACACGCGCTGCAGGTCGGCCTTGGTTGCTCCTGTGGGTGGTGTGTGTGGAGTGGCTGTCGCTGCTGTGCGAGTCAGTGGTGTCAGTGGCGCGTTGTTCGTCGCTGGCTTCGGGTTCTCTCTCCGTCGATCAGCTTGGCTCGTCGCTTGGCGTTGCAGCTCCTTCGTTGTCTCGTAAGTGGTCATGAGTTTGCTCAGCTGAGCCAGCGTTTGAAACTCGTGACGTCGGGTGAACAGTTGATATTCCGGCGTCATGCTGTCGTAGATCCTGTCCAGCTCCTGCTCCTGGGTGTACTTGGCGCGTCGCATCATCAGCCGTAACGCCAGAGCGTTGTCCCGGAAGCGCTCTCCTCGGCGTTGGGTTCGGCGCCTTATCTCATCCTCTAGTCGTTGAAAATAGCGCGGGGGAAGGAAGAATTCCATAAACTCCTGCTTGAATTCCTCCCAGGTGACTTGGTAGAGGGTGTTAACTCGGAACCAGTCCTCTGCTTGACCTGTTAGCACGTTCGCTACCGCCTGTGGTAACTGTTGTGGGTCGATGCTGTACATTGCTGCTTTCTCTTCCAGCTGCTCGATGAACCCCCACGGATCTATCTGTAGCGTCGCCGTTGAAGGCTACGCCCCATTTCCGTACTCGATCGGCCAGCTCGTATGGGGCTATCCATCGGTGACTCGGTTCGCTGGTCCTACTTCCGGTTGGAAGTGACACATTGGGTGCTGGAGCGGGTGGAATGTGTCGGTGAGTGGCGCTCCTCGAAGGACTCGCTGCCCGCCGCACTTCCAGACTGGGTATCGGAAGAACGACTTCGGAGTCGTCTTCTGCCGGTGCCGGGGAGGTGTCGCGTGAGCCTGTTCCAGGTTGTCTCTAATCCGATGTAACTGCGTTTCCCAAAGTGGTCTCCAGCTCCATCAAGCGTTGCAGCTGTTCCTTTGACAGGTCCCCTTGATTGGTGAACGTGTAGTATGCGCGTTGAAACGTGTTTGACCGAGTACTACTACGTAATACTCGGGCTTCTCATCGAAAGGAAATTCAACTTGTGTATGACTGACTAGGCTTCGTGCACTTCTTGCTCCGGGCTTTCTGCTCGCCGGATGGGGCGGGGTTCTTTCCTAATCTGGTCCTACGGCCTCATAAGAATAAAAATTATGTGCACTTTTACTTCTCTAACTAGATGGTAAAATAAAAGGAGGTTCTATGTAAGTCGGTTTAATCAATGGACTGGTTTATGGATGACTGATTTCGAAATAGGGTTATTGGGATGCACTAGATGTCACACGTGCTCCCTTCTTTACCCACCCTGCCTTGGTGACGCCATTGTATGGTTTGGGTCACCCCTTGTATAATCTACATATTATTTACTGTGGCTTGCTGAACTATTGCATACCTATTGTTCCTGCGACGAACCATAAAGAGATGATTAAACGGGAGTTTTGTTATACATGATGCTTACAAACTTCATTTATTACAAATTTTAATTTCGATTTCAAGATAAGACATGACTTGAGTTTCACTAAGCGCTATTCCGTCAGCATAGGTCAATTGCACATTGGCGGTTCTCCCGTGGGACTCTCCAACGAAGTCAAATATCTAGGGGTAACTCTTGATAAAAGACTGAATTGGAATTCCCATCTAAACAACACCCTATCAAAGGCAACTCATGCCATGTGGGCATGTAGAAGATTCTTTGGTAGGACCTGGGGTCTCAAATAATGCACCATCCGGTGGTTATTTGAGATGATGGTACGACCCATCGTCACCTACGCCGCTATTGTGTGGTGGCCCAAGGTTACGCAGGTCACCGCCATCAAGAAATGCACTAAACTGCATAGGCTGCTTTGCCTCTCTCTGACGGGTGCACTTCGCACCTGTCCCACAGTAGCAATGGAGTCAATCTTGAACCTGACTCCGCTGCACATCCGAATAAAAGAAGTTGCTGCTATGAGCCTTCTTAGAATTAAGCTCCAATCTGGGCTTCTAGCTACCGAATCAGGGCATGCTAGATTAATCAAAGACATTCCTGGCTTAGAGATCTGCACTAGATCAGATTCTATGACCAAGAAACTCCTCTTTGGTGCAAAATTCAGAACCCTTATCCCAGACCGGAGGGACTGGGATGCTGGCAACCCCATCAGTGACCCCCACGGCATACATTGGTATACCGACGGGTCAAAGACTGATCAGGGGGTTGGAGCCGGGATACATGGTCCCAACTCCAGAACCTCGATTGCCATGGGCAAGTGGCCCACGGTTTTTCAATCCGAGGTTCACGCCATCGAGTTCTGCTGCCGTCTTATCCTTGAGAAGGGGATCAGAGGAGCGAACATCTACATCTTCTCGGACAGCCAAGCTGCCATACTAGCCCTCTCCTCAAAAAGAGTAGGTTCACGTATGGTGGCTGACTGCTGGAACTGCCTCCAGAGGCTGTCCTATAAAAACAGAGTTACCCTCCTTTGGGTACCTGGTCACTCTGGTTTCGAGGGCAACGAGCTAGCGGATGAACTAGCTAGGGCGGGGTCATCAGCACCTCTGCTTGGCCCCGAACCCTTCTGCGGCGTGGGGTGGTCAACCATCTCATCCCTTGTGAGGAACTGGGCAGATAGGTTGACCGAACGCTATTGGTTCTTCCAACCAGGGATGAGGCAGGCTAGAGAGCTTACAAATCCCTCGGTTAAACGAAGAACAAATTTACTCTCTAGGAGAGATCTCTATCTCCTTACTGGTTACCTTAGTGGTCACCACGTGGTGAACTATCACCTCGTTAAAATGCGTTTGTCCTCAGATGCAGAATGCAGGCTCTGTAGAGAGGACGACGAAACCACTAAGCATATCCTGTGTGATTGCCCAGCCTTGGTATGGATTAGGAGGAAGCATCTGCACGCGGAAATCGCAGTTCCCGAGCACATTGTCCGTTCCTCGACGAAAGACCTGCTATGCTTCATTAGGGAAGCAGAACAGCTTTTGTCAAGATAGGGAGAGCATTATAGGTACAAAAGATCACTCTGGTCGCAGTGCCTCGCGCCTTCTCTGCTGGGAGACTCCCTTTCCAAATAATAATAATAATAATTGCTTATGGTGTCGTTTGCTTCTTTTTATATATTTGATTCTAATTGCTTTTCATGGCTTTTTGTTCTGGGTGCCGATGATATACTCGCAATTTGTATTGGAGCCTTTGCAACGATGCTTACACCAATATCTCTTCTTCTAGGCAACAATTATTCGTATAATTGACAATGAAGATGTTGTGTCATATAGCCTTTTGGGTTAGATGCCAATTATTCTCATAATTGAGAAAAGAGATTATCTCTGATGGTGGTAACATCTCGTTCGGGCCCCACGTTGGGCGCCATTTTTCTTTATGTAGTATGCGCGTTGAAACGTGTTTGACCGAGTACTACTACGTAATACTCGGGCTTCTCATCGAAAGGAAATTCAACTTGTGTATGACTGACTAGGCTTCGTGCACTTCTTGCTCCGGGCTTTCTGCTCGCCGGATGGGGCGGGGTTCTTTCCTAATCTGGTCCTACGGCCTCATAAGAATAAAAATTAAGTGCACTTTTACTTCTCTAACTAGATGGTAAAATAAAAGGAGGTTCTATGTAAGTCGGTTTAATCAATGGACTGGTTTATGGATGACTGATTTCGAAATAGGGTTATTGGGATGCACTAGATGTCACACGTGCTCCCTTCTTTACCCACCCTGCCTTGGTGACGCCATTGTATGGTTTGGGTCACCCCTTGTATAATCTACATATAATATTATTTACTGTGGCTGCTGAACTATCGCATACCTATTGTTCCTGCGACGAACCATAAAGAGACGATTAAAAGGGAGTTTTGTTATACATGATGCTTACAAACTTCATTTATTACAAATTTTAATTTCGATTTCAAGATAAGACATGACTTGGGTTTCACCAAGTATTTAGAAATTTAAGATATTCAGAATATTTCTATGCGCACGGGGAACTAATTCAGATCATTATGTTTAGACATATAGTCGTAAACTGTACTCTCTATCACATGACGGTACGTGGACGTAATTGACTGTCCATAATCATTATTGTTTATACATACGGGGTTTTTAGATATCTTACTCACTCACAAAATCCGCTTCATGCTGTCGTAGGGCCCTTCGATGCAGGAGCTGTTGAGCTGTCGCTGTTGGCAAAAATACTTAAAATGATTATGGTAGATTCATGTGTGATGTGTATGGAAAATTATAGATGATTGTGATAATTCCTTATGCGCACATTTTTACAATGTTTATGCTAATTATAGGAAATACAAATTAATTAATACTATTGTCAAACTGTAATATTTAGAGATATTTCATTTAGACGAAAGATCTAGATTTTATGGCAGTGCCATGTCACCTGGGCGTGCGTTGCACGTCGATCGAAATCTGCGTTGGGCACTTCAACACCATACGCAAAAAGGTTAGGTGCAGCCACGCGGTCTCACTGTGTGAAGAGTTGCAGCGCACTCATACATGAGCAAATGTAGCGATACTCCGAAAAATGTGTTTGCGTCCACTACGTTGCAGACCCACGCTTATTGGACACCAAGTTGACCAAACTTACGGGTATCTGACAATGAGTGGTATTGACCGCAAGAAATCGTTGTCGCTGTAAAAATCACAACAATTAGTTTACAATTTGCACGTGATTTGACACAAATATCACATTTTTATTAAACTTTCTACACTGGCTATTATTATATGAATATGATTCCGATTCCGAGATGCCTTTGGCATATATTATTATTTGGCCGGCGTGAGTTTTAGGTAACTTAATAAGAGTATGTGGACTTACAATTTATTTTGCCACTCGTATTTTGATATATATATACATATACATATATATTTTCGCTGCGTGATGCTTAGCTTCGGCGCCAATTATTGTGCAGAAATGCGCGTTCAGCATCTATTTATTGACGAAAGGTGGCGCTGTCGAAAATTCTCGAAGCAACTCTAACTGCATTAGCTAACTGTTTAATGGTGTGATATTCTTGATTCTCTTTTGGCACCATTCTTCCGCGGGAGGAATTGAGAGCGCCGTTTTGCATAACAGCTGTTTTGAATTCGCCCTCTGTTAATTCTTAACAGAAAGTGTGCAGGTGTTTCAACGGCTGCTGATCAACTTTGGCACACTACATCCATCTGTTAATGATTCGAGCGTCTTACACAAGAATTCATTAACAGAAAAAAGTGAGACTTGAAGTTGACTTCCAGAGTTTTATATCTTTTAAATCCTTGGACTTTTGTCATAATAATTATAGCTTGCATGATCCGTTTCGAGTTCTCTGTGCTGATTACAATAGACTGTTTAGAGTTTTCAATTCAGAGTCCTCCCTTAATTTGATCAAACTATCCATTCTTAACTACTTAACACTTAATAACACTTAATAACAATTAACACTAATCCACCGATCTGATTGGGTTTTACTGGGTTTTCCCCAATCCCTTTGCAACAAATGTTGGATCGGTTTCTTTTTATTATCCCAGTTTAAATTTTAAATTTTAATTTTTAAATTTAATTTTAATTTAAATAAAATAAAATATTAATAATTATTTTTACATTTCATTGCAATTTTAAATGATATACTCCGATTGATTTTCCTTGATCGTTCTGTAGCTCATAATATATGTTGCTATGCTTTCGCAAAACTTTGGCTTGCAAAAAGACAGGTGCTAACTTAAGATTAAATTTTTTGTCAGCGTTACTCTGTGCAAAATTTCTGGCGTAAACAGAATCACCAGGTTTAAGTTGAATTGATCTGCTGCGTAGATTATATCTTCGCGCGTTATCATCATGTGCATCTGCTACTTTTTCTTTTGCTTTGGCGCGTGCCAACTGCAATACATCGGCCCGTGTCAAATGCACATCGTCAGCCAATGCGTTCAGTTTGCGTAACAAGTCATAGTCTTTACCATTTTTTATCATGTTTTGACCGAAACAGAGATAATAGGGAGAGTATCCTGTACTGCGATGAATAGTAGATCTAAATGAACCACTTACTTCATTCAAATTCATATCCCATTGGGCATGATCTTTTCCTATATATGCTCAAATTGCTGCTGGTACTGAGCGATTGAGACGCTCGCTGGCATTCGCCTGCGGAGAATAGATTGCAGTGCAAATTTGTGTAATGCCAAAACGTGTTAGAAATGATTTAAATTCTCCTGATTTGAATTGGGAACCGTTATCAGACAGAATTATTTCTGGAACTCCAAATGTATGGAAGACTGAAGTTTCCAAGAATATCTTGATGGCCGTAAATTTCTTCAAAGGTTGTAAGAAACGAAATTTACTAAAGTGGTCAACTATTATAAGTAATCCTATGTTTCCTTTCTTGGACCTCGGGTATGGGCCTAATAAACCAATATACAATTTTTGGAACGGTCTATCCGACGTCATGGGTTTTCCCATTGGCGGTCTTAAAATTGTATTGGGGCTTTTGGTCATTCGGCAGGATGAACACTGTGCAACATAATTTCGAATCGCAGTTACCATGCCAGGCCAAAATATATATCTTTTTAATTTCTCTATCATCTTGCTGGTACCACAATGTGCAGCGTCTGGCGGGTCGTGCGCTCGACTCAACACTTCTGCTTGTAGTCCCTTCGGTATCCAGAGTTTCCATGATTCGGAGTCTTGAATTAAGTCTCCTGTTGAATACTCGGTACGTTTATAAATAAGGTTATATACAATTTTTAAATCTGGAAGTCTCGCAATATTTTCTGATATTCGTTTCTTCAGTTCTTCATATTCTGTAGAGGTGAATTCTTTCGAAGACAAATCAACGATTGGGCCAAAACTCGAGAATTCACTAACTTCACCTTCATCACGACGAGATAATGTATCGGCTACCACATTTTGTGAACCTCGACGATGCTGAATTGAGAAATTAAATCCTAGCAGTTTAAGTGACCAGCGCGCCAATCGGCCTAACAAATCTTTCTGATTCATCAACCATTTCAGCGCGGAGTGGTCAGTTATTACCGTGAATTCTTGTCCTTCAATATAAGAACGAAATTTGTAAATACCCTGGATAACTGCTAAGCATTCTAATTCTGTGACGGAGTAGTTGCGCTGAGCTTTAGTGAGTTTGCTGGACATGTATGCTATCGGCATTTCCGTTCCATCACTATTGGCTTGTGCAAGGACACAACCAAGTCCATATTGACTTGCGTCGCATAGTAATAAAAATGGTCTAGAAAAATCAGGTGTACTTAACATAGGTGTGGTAGTTAGCTTTTCTTTGAGTTTTGAAAACGCGTTATCAGCTTCATTGCTCCAACAGTATTTTCTGTTCTTTCTTAACAAATCTGTAAGAGGCATTGAGAGTGTGGCGTATCCGTCGACGAATCGGCGATACCAACCGCACAGTCCCAAAAATCTCCGCAGTTGTTTAACTGTAGATGGTATCGGAAACTGTCTGATTGCAATTACCTTGCCTGGGTCAGTTATAATTTGCCCATTTCCTATTATGAAACCTAAATACTTAATTTCATTCATACAGAATTTCGATTTAGCGATATTTATCGTAAGATTTGCGTGTCGAAGATAGGTTGCTATTTCGCTTAAAAGTGACATATGCGAACTAAAATCATCTGACAAGATTAACAAGTCATCTAGGTATACAAATACTCTAGTACGAAGATGTGCTGGTATGACTTGATCCATTAATCGGCAGAGAGTCTGTGCTGCATTACAAAGTCCGAAAGGCATAACCTTGTATTGGTAAAGTGGACGATTCGGTACAGTAAATGCCGTATACTGCCGTGACTTTCTTTCTAGTGGTATCTGCCAAAAAGCGTGCTTCATGTCCAACCCAGTAATATAGCGGGCTGGAGGAAGACGACTCAAGATACCATTCACATGGGGAAGTGGATAAGCATCTTTCCGTGTGTGTTTGTTTACCTCGCGTGAATCGAGACACAAACGAGTCTTGCTTCCTTTTTGTACTAAAACACAATTGCTGCTCCATGGACTATTCGATAGCTCGATAACATCCATGGCCAACATATTATCTATCTCTGCGAACATGAGTTTCTCCCTAGCTGGTGAAACGGGCCAGTGTCGTTGTTTAATGGGCTTGGATTCCCCGACATCGATACTGTGTTCGATAACCTGTGTTCGACCTAGTCCTTCTTTCTCGTAGGAGGGAAGTTTTTGAATGACTAAGTCTAATTCTCGCTGCTGTTGTTCGGAAAGGATATGAATTTTTGGTGGATCGTCTAAGTTGTTGTCTTTTCCAACATCTAGTTCAGATATGCTGTTAGAAGTTCTCATGATATTCTTAAGAAGACCAAAGTCGCGCCAAAAATCAATTCCAAGATAAACATCTTGTTTTAGATCAGGGATAATGTAAAATTCAATTGTCTTACTTATGCCTTGATATTTGACATTAGTTGTTAGCATGCCTAGAACTGGACATTCTGCGTTATTGGCTGATCTAATACGACCGGAGCATCTTTTTGTTTTCGGGTGCATTAACAGTTGAGTGGCGGCTTTGCCTCCGAGACAGCAAAGGGTTGCACCTGAATCAAGAAGAGCTATGTATTCCTTATCTTCTATATTTTTTTCGGTGTACAAACGGTTGTCTGAATTGGTAAATATAGACTCTACTAGCTTTTTACGACACGAGCGAACTTTCTTCCAAAATCTTCGCATGCGTAGTGTGGAACGCCTGGTTTTAGGTTTCCTGTCTAAACTGTCAATTTTACCAAATATACGCTGTCGTGCTGACAGATAGTTAGCGTATCGAGCAAGAAAAGGTAGACGTCTATACGATGAGGTTTGGTCTTTATTATCAGAATATTTCTGACTGGTCAGTCTTTGCGATGGAATTGCAGTCTGAATTGCGTTATTAAGTTTTAATGGGTTGGATGCGCCGGAATCTTCCGCGCATCCGACGGAGGGTTTTCCGAAGGATTGCATGAAAGGCAGTTTGGCTTGTAAGTGTCCTTCTTACCACAGCCGTAACAAAAAATAGAACGTGGCTCAAAACAAACGTCATAACGATGCCCAGATTTGCCACAGTTCCAACATCTGATGCTTTTGTGCTGCATAGCTGCTATTTCTGAGGTATCGTCTAGCTCGGAAACAAAAGGTCTATTGAATCTAGATGGTTGTGTTCTGTTCTGTTTACAAAATTGCTCATGTGTACGAATTTCTTCTCGTAGCCTAGCTAATGTAAGTATGTTCAAGTGCTCGTAGCGAAGAGACGGTTTGGAATGCCGAATTAAGAGTCGCACTAGAGATTCTTCTTGTATGGGATTTCTTAACCGAGTAACCAGTTTCTCGACTTCAAATTGAAATTCTTCAAAGGATTCTTTTTCACCTTGTCGCCTAGAGTTTATGGATTCCCAAATATCCATATCTGTTTCTATGTCCTCAAATTTCTTCCTAAACTCTACACAAAATGTATTCCAAGTAAAATGTGGATATGTTTTGTGGAATTTCCAGAACCATTCGTTAGCCTTGCCTACTAAAAGTATATGCAAATGATCACACAATAGGCTGTGATTACCGTATAAGTTCTGGTTTGTCATAGAGCGTACTCTATATAGAAAATCTTCTGTAGCCAAGCCACTTTTGGAACCATCGAACTTTATATGCCAGTTCTGGATAATGTTCGACACTTTTTCTGGCGGTATTAAGGTACTGTTATTCAAGGATCGATTACTACTATCATTTTGACTCTGATTCATGTTAACGCTACGAAGGAGATCAACGCTCGCAATGCGCGGAGGTGAGATGTGCTGTTCCTTATGTATATGGATATTCGCTAATTGATTTTGTATTAACGCTGTGACATTTTGCATAATCTGCTGTTGTTGATTTCGCAAAGCGTTTTGTAATAAGGAATCAAAATGGACCGTACTAGTAGTCTGGTGGGGTACTGCATTTACAAGTATTTGACTGTTACTGCAGTGTTGGTTCTGACTATTTCTATTGGTGGACCTGGTTGACATTCCGCGTCGAGGAGTACCTCCTCTACGGTTTCTACCTACTGATCGGTTTCCTATGGAAGTATTAACGTTGCCTTGGTTATCATTAAGGCCAAGCGTTATTAATTCACGTGCTTGTTCAGCTGCGTCTAATTCAGCAGCCAAATTGTTATTCGATAGCGACAATTGTCTAACCGTACACGGATTCTTACAAACCGGACAGCTTCTATTGTTTTGGAGAGATCGTAATATACATTGATTGTGAAATTTATGCTTGCATGGTGGGACTGCCGTTAATTCTTTAGAATTCATAGGTTCGTGACAACTTCCACAAAATGGGTCTTGCTGCTGCAAGGCGTCGCTTAAATCTTCGTGGCTGTGCCTAACAGACATTTTGCTAAGTTTATAATTTTAAAATGGTTTATAATAATTTCATTAAATTTTTGGTTCGTCGCTTTCCCAAAAGGATGTTTTCGTTCAGGCCAGTAAATAATCCTATTCGTCAAAAAGTCACTAGTTGTTCGCTTAAAAGAATATTTTGGTACTGAAATTGATTTCTTTGAATTGTAAAGGTCGAGCTTCCAATGAATATACTATAGTTGCTCGCGATTCCTTTTCCGATTCTAGGGAAATCAATTGACAGTTTTTATTTTGCGGACCGTTAAATTAATCAAAAAGATATGACAGCTAAAAATGAGTTTGATTTGGTCGAACGCTAGTTAATTACCAGCTACTATTCGCTATTCCAGAAATCAAAGTTCCATTCGCACTCTCATATATTGGTAAATTGCAGCATCCGTTTTACAAAATCGAGAATTAAAGATTCAAGCTACTCGTGATCATGCAGTCCATGCAGGTCGATCAATCCTTTTAGCAGAATTGTGATCGCTGTTCCATACTATGGATACACCTGATCTATAAGCTTTACCACTCGTTTTGGTTTGTCGTTTCAAAAATGTAATTTATAGTGGATGGATTAATATATGAATGTGAACAGTAAGGGGAACAAAATGTAACCACAGCTCTGGTTGTGGTACGTGCCGTCCTTACTCCTACTGACGGAAGTGCGGCTATACTCTCCACGTGAGGGCGGCTGGAAGCAGACCCCTAGTACGGTCATGTCTCTGCTAGGGGTGCTGACTAATTGTAGTCGGGCGAAGATCGTGAATCTATAAATCACCCCAATCCAAGGCGGAACAGCATACGCTAAGGGATGCATGGCCGGGGGGTAGCCCGGTCTCTAGTATGCGGACTCTGGATACCTGTCGCCCTCCAGTTTTATTCAGACTTCCCACGGCACGCGGGCTATGCCGTGGGCGACCTTCCCTTCCCGCCTACTCGTGGGACCAATATAAATGGAATCTTCTAATAACCTAGATAAGTCTGATGCGACTTCGACAGCATCAACCCAGGGTGAGGCCTTCACGGCCGACCCCAACACCAGCGCTGCAGCTGTTGGGCTGCTGGCCTCCACCCCCAATACTACGGGTCTTGACCCTGGTAGTACAGGGGACTCGGATAGGCCACGAACTCCCTTGGACACTGAGTTCGTAAGTGCTGCTTTCTCGTCCACTAACTGTGCAGGCACGCAGCAGAACGTCGAGGTGATGTCCTCTGACGCAGAAGCTGACTGTGACCTGATCAGCTTTGCTGACGACGCTTCTGTGGCCTCTCAGAGGTCAGGCCTCACGGAAGCAGGCTCCCAAATCCAGACACTGCGACTGGACTCGGGAAGCGCCTTCGTAAAGATGAAGACCCGCGAGAAGAAGCTCTTTAAAGCTGCACTCGCAAAGGGTTCGAGCAGAGCAGAGGCTCTTGCTATCGCCACTGCGCCCCCCGTGGAAACCAAGGCTAAACGGGCGCGTGGTGACGATACCATCCCTGAACCCCAAGGGTCATCAAAGAAGTCCAAGAAGACTCATGTGGAGTCCACAAAGCCACTCTTCAGCCAAGTGGCAAGCAGTGTGAGATTGGGCTTCATTTCGGCTGATCCCACCAAACCGCTTACACCGGAGCAGATGGCCACGGTGCAAGATAGCATCCTTAAGGCGATGCGGCTGCCCTCCACAATTGGAGTCGGTTCGGGTTTCGAGGGCTGTATACCTCGGAATGAATGGCTGCTCCTTGTGTGCGAGGACAGCAGCACTGCTGAATGGGTCAGGGGAGCTCTTGGACATATTAGGTCCATCAGCGGCCTTGATATTAAGCTACTGGAGGAGACTGAGTTCCCGAGAGCTCACCTCATTCGAGGGTATTTCCCCAATAGCGCGGACCTCCCACCCGCCACCATTCTGGAGTACTTGGGTCTCCAGAATCGTGAACACTTCTCAACGGAGTTGTGGCGGGTGGTACAACACAGCCTCAACGGCAAAACGACGCACCTCGCGATGATGGTCGACGAGAAGTCGTACAAGACCCTGACGGATCTTAAGGGTAACGTCAAGTTCCGCTTCAATAGGATGAAACTTATCCTTAAGAACTCCCCCGTCAGGGCCTCCCCCACTCCTGCCCTACCCCCTTCCTCATCTCCAATCATTCCCCCTCCTATTAGCGCTCCTCCAGCAGCGGCAACGGTGGCCTCCACAGGCGTGACAGCATTGGCTGCCGCTCCGGTGGCGTCTACCAGCGCCGCAGCCGCAGTGGCGCCGATCACCACCATCCCCAAACCCCCAGTCATCGTGGTGACTGCCCCCAAGCCCACAACGGGCCGTACGAGGCCGGTGGTTGGCAGCGGACGCCCCATTGTCCCTTCAAGGCCCACCACCAGCGCAGTGCGCAAACCTCCCGCAAGGGCACCTCCGGCGACCGTGGTCGCAAGGCGACCCCCTCCGAACAGTTCCTCCAGATTGCCAAAGGGCATCCGAGGCAACGACTCTCGGGGGGGCAAGGCATGTGGCCTTGTAAGCAAAGCCCTGAAAGAGGATGCCGAGCGCCATTAAGGTGCTCCAGGCGAACCTGCAAAACGCCAGAGGAGCGTCTGCCACCCTGTGCAGGGTCGTCTGCGAGGATTCAATCAACCTGGCTCTCGTCCAAGAGCCCTGGTTGATCGGTGGCCACGTCCGTGGACTATCATGTGGATCATGTAAGTTGTTATATGACCGCATGGGTGGTGCCCCTCGCACTGCTATTGTTGTAAATAACAATGTGAGACACTTCCCTTTACCAAATTTCATCCACAGGGACCTGGTGGCAACGGCTATTGAGGTAGCCACGGCTGAAGGTGTCCGGGAGGTAGTGATAGCCTCTGCCTACTTCCCGGGCGACGTGGATGACGTTCCCCCAGCAGAGGTTCAACGGCTGGTGGAGTTCTGCCGCTTGCACAACAAGCCGCTCGTGATCGGCTGCGATGCCAACGCGCACCACACGATCTGGGGTAGCAGCGACGTCAACAAACGTGGTGAGTCCCTTTTAGAATATCTCTTGTGTTGTCAATTAGATGTTGCTAATGTAGGGTGTAAGCCAACATTCATTAACGCCATTAGGGAAGAGGTTTTGGACCTTACCCTAGTCAGTAACTCTATTGGGAGTTCGCTGATTAACTGGCGGGTCACAGACGAAGCCACCTTGTCGGACCATCAGCACATTAGGTTCGACTTACCTGGCCAAGTCGAGATCCGTCAGAATTCCTTCTGCCCCAAAAAGACCAATTGGGTACTTTTCAAAGCCTCTGTGGCTTTTAAAGCAGACGTGTTGATCAGCAAACCAAATTCTATCGGTGAGATAGAACTTGCTGCCAACCTGCTTCAAGATGTGCTCATCACATCCTTCGAGGACAGCTCTGTTCGGAAGACTTTAAGTGTCAACCGTAAAGTTCCATGGTGGAACGAGGAACTATCCATACAAAGAAGGAAGGTTAGGAGCCTATTTAATCGGGCCAGATCTAACCGCGTCAGTTGGGGCGTCTATAGGGACGCTCTAACTAATTATAACAAAAACATTAGACGTGCTAAACGCGATACATGGCGCAGCTACTGTGGTAGCATTGAATCGCTGCCAGAAGCAGCGAGACTGCATAAAGTATTAGCTAAAGGGCCATCTAATGGTATAGGGCTTCTTAAAAGAGCAG
This sequence comes from Zaprionus capensis, assembly GCA_018903675.1. Taxonomy (NCBI): domain Eukaryota; kingdom Metazoa; phylum Arthropoda; class Insecta; order Diptera; family Drosophilidae; genus Zaprionus; species Zaprionus capensis. The sequence continues at coordinate 15,611 of JAEIFN010000304.1, read as the reverse complement.
ATGGCTCTTTCACCCAAGATCGCAGGGAAGCACTGGACCTTTTACTCCAAGTCCACTTCCCAGGTTCGGTGGCGAATCCAGATCTATCAAGTCATGATGACGTCACCATGTCACCGGACTCTCGTGGATCCAGTTTATCAGGAACCATCTTCGACCCTGAAAAGGTCAAATGGGCAGTAGATTCCTTCGCCCCCTTCAAAGCCCCAGGGGGCGATCAAATCTTTCCAGCCCTTTTACAAAATAGCCTGGATCACATTCTCGATCCGCTGGTCGGCCTTCTTAGAGCTAGTCTTACCTGGGGATACATACCCATCTCTTGGAGGAGAGTCAATGTGGTATTCATTCCCAAACAGGGGAATCGTCCCCCTGACCAGCCTAAATCATATCGGCCGATCAGTCTCACTTCCTTTCTGCTGAAAACAGCGGAAAGGCTTGTAGACCTGCACATACGGTGCTCTCTACAGAAAACCCATCCCTTGCATCCCACGCAGTTTGCGTATATAGCTGGAAGATCGACTGAGGTCGCTCTCCACAAGCTAGTTGGTAAAATCGAGGGAGCCTTCGTAGCCAAGAATATTGCTCTGTGCTCGTTTCTTGATATAGAGGGCGCCTTCGACAATACCGGCTATGGGTCTATTTCTGCGGCGCTAGAGCGCAGAAATATCGCCCGTCCCCTAATCCGATGGATTGATGCTATGCTCAAACATCGGACTATCTCCTCTACCTTGGACTCCACGACTGCTTTCATTAGTGCGGTTAAAGGATGTCCCCAGGGAGGGGTCCTATCCCCCTTACTCTGGTCATTAGTAGTTGATGAACTACTAAGTATTCTCGCTGAACAGGGCGTGCAAGCGATCGGCTATGCCGACGACCTAGCTCTCGTAGTGTGCGGGAACTTTGCCAACACAGTGACAGAGCTGATGCAATCTGCCCTGAACACTGTTAGTAGATGGTGCCAAGATGTAGGTCTTAGCATCAATCCACAAAAGGCGATTATCGTTCCCTTCACTAAGCGCTATTCCGTCAGCATAGGTCAATTGCACATTGGCGGTTCTCCCGTGGGACTCTCCAACGAAGTCAAATATCTAGGGGTAACTCTTGATAAAAGACTGAATTGGAATTCCCATCTAAACAACACCCTATCAAAGGCAACTCATGCCATGTGGGCATGTAGAAGATTCTTTGGTAGGACCTGGGGTCTCAAATCATGCACCATCCGGTGGTTATTTGAGATGATGGTACGACCCATCGTCACCTACGCCGCTATTGTGTGGTGGCCCAAGGTTACGCAGGTCACCGCCATCAAGAAATGCACTAAACTGCATAGGCTGCTTTGCCTCTCTCTGACGGGTGCACTTCGCACCTGTCCCACAGTAGCAATGGAGTCAATCTTGAACCTGACTCCGCTGCACATCCGAATAAAAGAAGTTGCTGCTATGAGCCTTCTTAGAATTAAGCTCCAATCTGGGCTTCTAGCTACCGAATCAGGGCATGCTAGATTAATCAAAGACATTCCTGGCTTAGAGATCTGCACTAGATCAGATTCTATGACCAAGGAACTCCTCTTTGGTGCAAAATTCAGAACCCTTATCCCAGACCGGAGGGACTGGGATGCTGGCAACCCCATCAGTGACCCCCACGGCATACACTGGTATACCGACGGGTCAAAGACTGATCAGGGGGTTGGAGCCGGGATACATGGTCCCAACTCCAGAACCTCGATTGCCATGGGCAAGTGGCCCACGGTTTTTCAATCCGAGGTTCACGCCATCGAGTTCTGCTGCCGTCTTATCCTTGAGAAGGGGATCAGAGGAGCGAACATCTACATCTTCTCGGACAGCCAAGCTGCCATACTAGCCCTCTCCTCAAAAAGAGTAGGTTCACGTATGGTGGCTGACTGCTGGAACTGCCTCCAGAGGCTGTCCTATAAAAACAGAGTTACCCTCCTTTGGGTACCTGGTCACTCTGGTTTCGAGGGCAACGAGCTAGCGGATGAACTAGCTAGGGCGGGGTCATCAGCACCTCTGCTTGGCCCCGAACCCTTCTGCGGCGTGGGGTGGTCAACCATCTCATCCCTTGTGAGGAACTGGGCAGATAGGTTGACCGAACGCTATTGGTTCTTCCAACCAGGGATGAGGCAGGCTAGAGAGCTTACAAATCCCTCGGTTAAACGAAGAACAAATTTACTCTCTAGGAGAGATCTCTATCTCCTTACTGGTTACCTTAGTGGTCACCACGTGGTGAACTATCACCTCGTTAAAATGCGTTTGTCCTCAGATGCAGAATGCAGGCTCTGTAGAGAGGACGACGAAACCACTAAGCATATCCTGTGTGATTGCCCAGCCTTGGTATGGATTAGGAGGAAGCATCTGCACGTGGAAATCGCAGTTCCCGAGCACATTGTCCGTTCCTCGACGAAAGACCTGTTATGCTTCATTAGGGAAGCAGAACAGCTTTTGTCAAGATAGGGAGAGCATTATAGGTACAAAAGATCACTCTGGTCGCAGTGCCTCGCGCCTTCTCTGCTGGGAGACTCCTTTAAAAAAAAAAATTTTTTTTTGGGTTAGATGCCAATTATTCTCATAATTGAGAAAAGAGATTATCTCTGATGGTGGTAACATCTCGTTCGGGCCCCACGTTGGGCGCCATTTTTCTTTATGTAGTATGCGCGTTGAAACGTGTTTGACCGAGTACTACTACGTAATACTCGGGCTTCTCATCGAAAGGAAATTCAACTTGTGTATGACTGACTAGGCTTCGTGCACTTCTTGCTCCGGGCTTTCTGCTCGCCGGATGGGGCGGGGTTCTTTCCTAATCTGGTCCTACGGCCTCATAAGAATAAAAATTAAGTGCACTTTTACTTCTCTAACTAGATGGTAAAATAAAAGGAGGTTCTATGTAAGTCGGTTTAATCAATGAACTGATTTATGGATGACTGATTTCGAAATAGGGTTATTGGGATGCTCTAGATGTCACACGTGCTCCCTTCTTTACCCACCCTGCCTTGGTGACGCCATTGTATGGTTTGGGTCACCCCTTGTATAATCTACATATAATATTATTTACTGTGGCTGCTGAACTATCGCATACCTATTGTTCCTGCGACGAACCATAAAGAGACGATTAAAAGGGAGTTTTGTTATACATGATGCTTACAAACTTCATTTATTACAAATTTTAATTTCGATTTCAAGATAAGACATGACTTGGGTTTCACCAAGTATTTAGAAATTTAAGATATTCAGAATATTTCTATGCGCACGGGGAACTAATTCAGATCATTATGTTTAGACATATAGTCGTAAACTGTACTCTCTATCACATGACGGTACGTGGACGTAATTGACTGTCCATAATCATTATTGTTTATACATACGGGGTTTTTAGATATCTTACTCACTCACAAAATCCGCTTCATGCTGTCGTAGGGCCCTTCGATGCAGGAGCTGTTGAGCTGTCGCTGTTGGCAAAAATACTTAAAATGATTATGGTAGATTCATGTGTGATGTGTATGGAAAATTATAGATGATTGTGATAATTCCTTATGCGCACATTTTTACAATGTTTATGCTAATTATAGGAAATACAAATTAATTAATACTATTGTCAAACTGTAATATTTAGAGATATTTCATTTAGACGAAAGATCTAGATTTTATGGCAGTGCCATGTCACCTGGGCGTGCGTTGCACGTCGATCGAAATCTGCGTTGGGCACTTCAACACCATACGCAAAAAGGTTAGGTGCAGCCACGCGGTCTCACTGTGTGAAGAGTTGCAGCGCACTCATACATGAGCAAATGTAGCGATACTCCGAAAAATGTGTTTGCCAGTGCACTGGCTATTATTATATGAATATGATTCCGATTCCGAGATGCCTTTGGCATATATTATTATTTGGCCGGCGTGAGTTTTAGGTAACTTAATAAGAGTATGTGGACTTACAATTTATTTTGCCACTCGTATTTTGATAAATATATACATATACATATATATTTTCGCTGCGTGATGCTTAGCTTCGGCGCCAATTATTGTGCAGAAATGCGCGTTCAGCATCTATTTATTGACGAAAGGTGGCGCTGTCGAAAATTCTCGAAGCAACTCTAACTGCATTAGCTAACTGTTTAATGGTGTGATATTCTTGATTCTCTTTTGGCACCATTCTTCCGCGGGAGGAATTGAGAGCGCCGTTTTGCATAACAGCTGTTTTGAATTCGCCCTCTGTTAATTCTTAACAGAAAGTGTGCAGGTGTTTCAACGGCTGCTGATCAACTTTGGCACACTACAAACGCTGTCAGGCGGCTCCCCATCTCCTCCACTGTACCGCTCGTGTCCAGTCCAAATTCTTTGAGGATGAGCTGTAGCTGGCTCTTCCTCCGGAACGCGATCCAACGTGATCCCATGTTGGGCGAGTTTTGTTTGTATTTGTTTCACTTCTCGACAACGGTAAAAAATTCAAACAAAATTGCTCGAGAGGTATGTGTGCCGTGTGTCACTGTATCTCTGCCGTCGACAGTTCACGATGCTATATGTTTACGCAGGATGTGCACAGGGTATCACTGTCGGTCAACGATGTTGACCGCTCGTAGGTCCGGACGCGACTTGGTTTTTTTTTGTAAAAGTTCACTTTTAGGCCACGATCAAAGATGCTTGCGCAAAAAGTGTTCTCGCGATGGCAGGATCAAAAAGTTTTTCGTTCGAAGGACGCGCACAGGGTGTAATTGTTTTCACGCGACTAAGTGCTAGAAATTGTTCACTTTTAGGCCACAATTAAAACGTTTGCTCATACAGAAATTTATTATCCTCGCTTGGCAGGATCATTTATTTATTCTTCGCCAATAATTGTTTGCGAAGGACGTGCACAGAGTGTCAAGATTTCACTTTTGTTGATATTGACTACTGGGAGGGCCGGACGCGACTGAGTACCTCGGTGTACGGTACCGTTATAAAGTTATACAGTTTAAATAAATCTTTAATTTATTATAATATTACCACATTTTTAGGGTCAATATGATTTATACCTATTTTAAGAACTTATAAATTAATTTTTTTTTCCTTTAAAATGTTTTAAAAGTTTTGATCAAGGTTGATCAGAATATTTTGGGGGTCAAAATTTATATCAAAAATTGATAAAATATTCTCAAATTTTATTTTTAATACATAATAATAACTTAAAAATTTATTTAATATAATTTGTATTATGGGTACTAGTTTTATTAAATTTTTTATTATTTTTATATTCAAATAGCTTATATTTAGAGTATGACATTGAAGATGTTATGGAGATTAGTTAAATCTTTGAATATTCTGAATTATTTTTAGTAATTTATAAAAAAAAAGATTTTATTTTTACAATGAAAATGTAAAGTTTTTGTTAAACTATATAAATTATTAAAGAAGTATAAATGGAATTTAACCATTAAAGAAAAAAGGTAGCAGCTTTTACTTGATCACCATACTTCCTTAATTGGAGTTTTTACTCAATTCTATCATTAACAGTGATAAGCCTCTATTTTGGCTTTAATTAAAGAATAAGGGTAATTTACCTAAGATAAGGTCGAAACTAATTGCAATTTATCGCTTCATATTCTATATATATATATATATATATATATAAGGTAGATTGAAAAATCAATACTTTTTGAATGCAAATCAAATAGTATACTTAACTAAAACCCTATTTTAATTAGATCAATTTAATATTCCTTGATTTCATTCGTGATAAAGTCCAATTAATAAAATTAAAATAAAAATTGTTGAAGTAATTGTTCAAATAAATAAATTAGAAAATTTAATAATAATAACACAACCCCACAAAAAAAAAAGTTTGTCATGATCTGGGTATGCGGCATATGCAGTTATATGTATTTTGGGTCGCTGAATCCGAATCCGGGGTCAGAAATTCTCCATCACGTCTGGACTTCGACATAACCTCACAAAACTAAAAAACCTTTGGATATCCTCTAAAAGATATAGAATCCTGATCTGAGCATGCGTTATATGTTTTATCATGTATTTTGTCCTTATAAGTCCGAATCCGAAGTCAAAATTTACGTAGCACGTCCGAGTTTTGAGTTAACCTCAAAAAACTCGAAAAATTTTTGAAACCCAAAAAAATAATGGGGGTCATGATCGGGTCATGCGATATATGTTCCTATATGTTTTTAGACCTTCTAAATCCGAATCCAATGTCAAAACTAGCCAATCACGTCTGAATTTCAACTTAACCTAAAAAAATTTTGAAAAACTTTCAAAATTTTGAAATTTTTTGATAATTTATTTTGGCATTTATGCAAATATGTATAATCACGTATTTAATTTATGTTTTTTATTAGTTAAAATACAGTTTTGAAGCAAAAATGCATTACTCATATGAATCCATTGCGAATGCAGATAAAACAATGCTCAAAAGGGGGTATACCAACAAAAAAGCTTTTTTTTAAATTAAATTTAAATACACCCTAATCTAATGTTAAAAAAATTTAAAAATGTTGGAAGTTTTTAAAAAAATTTTTAGGTTAGGTTAAAATTCGGACGTGATAGGATGGTTTTTTCGGATTCGGATTCGGATGGTCCAAAAACATATAGAAACATATATCGCATGACCCGATCATGACCCCCCATTATTTTTTGGGACTTTAAAAATTTTTCATGTTTTTTGAGGTTAAGTCGAAACTCAGACGTGCTATGTAAATTTTGACTACGGATTCGGACTTAGAAGGAAGAAATACATGTTAAAACATATATCGCATGTCCAGATCACGATTCTATATCTTTTGGGATATATCCTAAGGTTTTTCAGTTTTTTGAGGTTAGGTCGAAATCCAGACGTGATGGAGAATTTCTGACCCCGGATTCGGATTCAGCGACCCAAAATACATATAACTGCATATGCCGCATACCCAGATCATGACAAACTTTTTTTTTGTGGGGTTGTGTAATTATAGGTAAAATTAAAGCAATTTCTACATCAAAAATTAATAAAATTGTAATTAAAAAAAAATCGTAAAGAAAAAGGTAAACGAGATGAAGATTTTGGATTAAATCCACATTCAAATGGAGATCTTTTTTCTCGATCAACTAAAGTTATGTACGAGTCGACTGAGCGCTATCGCCGCTCAGGCTGCGTCGGCGCAGGAAGAATGGTTAGGCAATGAAAAAAAAGTAAAATCAGAAGGTACAAATTTGCGCCTACGTCACGGTGCGCAGTAGTCGTAGACACGTGTGGAACCTGTCCTACGACTAACTACGTAAGAACTGTGTCTCGTATGACTGAAGTGGTGTACCTGCATACGCTTGCTACTGCTGCTCTAGGTGAAACTTGCCAGTCGTAGACAGGTGTGGAACCTGTCCTACGATTTATATGAAAAAACTATGGACAATATACATGTATCGATGTATATTGTTTGCTACTGCTGCCCTGGGTCTCGTGCTCTCCTACTATATCCTGCATACAGCAGTTAGGGAAACCGGGTATCGAGGACTTAGACAGTCGACGGATTGTCTCCTATATATACCGTGCAAAAATATTAGCTATGTGGGTCTTTAGTCCACGAAAAGGTGTTAAAAATTGTCAAGTTAATGTCTAGTCATAGTAGTCCCTGCTCGGGCGCCATCTGTAAGGATGTTTTCTCAGGCTGGGGTACATATCTCAGTCTCGCCAGGGTCTTTACAGAAAATTTATAAATACTAGGATTACTATGACTTTAGCAAGAGAGAGGCTATTGGCAGGTCATACCCTACTGGAATATGTACAGGGTATAGGCGATATACATGGTCCACGTCAAGTACGTGTGCTCGCTAAGCATGTGGTAGTGGACTCTACCACCACGGGGTCGTTTGGGGCTCCCGTGCACGTGTCGCGTGTCACGCGTGCCTGGCCGGCGGCTTATCGTGAGGAACGCACGTAGCCGCGGGTGCTCTCGCTTGCACTCCCACAAGTCGCTCGTTGGTATATTCTACCATCCGCAACTAGTTAGAGTGCACGTTCACGCACCTCGCTTGCCAGGTATCGCTCACTCACGACGCCTCTCACGGTCGATCATTGGTCATGCAGAACGCCCAAGTCGATCGATGGTGTATTCCACCACGCCGCAACTTGTTAAAGCACACGCTCACGCACCCACTCGTCACTAACGTTCACTCACGACACGGACTGTGCGTGTGTATGCTCAGAATCGCTTACTGGCCAGCAGAGCACCGGCATACCAGAAAGCGAGACTCTGCAAGTACACACTCACACGGGCACACACGTACACGACACTTTTCACAATGCTCTAGAGGGGAGAGAATTTGCCACTGGGTATTTATAATAATCACGGCTGGTTTTGTTTCATTGTATTAGTAACATGGTTTTATTTTATTTCATTAGCTCGCTGTTTTCTCAGGCTAGTTCTTATTCTAATTAGTCCCTGCCTTCCTGCCTACTTCGCACCATACGTTGCTCATACTGTAGCTTTCAATGTATCCTTTTTTACAGCTCACCTAGTTTTCTCCTGCGACAGGATTCATCCTCTTCAGAAAGGGTCCTTTGACTTGCACTTTTGATATCCCCGTGGGAGAGCTTTGCTTCCGGCTTAACTAGCTGCTCGCGATCGACTGCCCTTGGCCTAGTTTTCGCAGCTTTCATTTCGCTGCCGCGAACATGTCGTCGCTGCTGCGTACATGTCGCCGCTGCTTGCCTGTCGTCGCTGCCTTCGGCCGATCGTGCCTGGATGCTGTGACTCTGCTCGCACTTCGCAGCCTGCACGGCGCCGTTCGCACTTTTCTGCATGTCCGGCGCCGCTTCTGGCGTCGCTGCTGGCTGAGCATCGCTTCTGGCTGCGCGTCGCTGCTGGCTGCGCGTCGCTGCTGGCTGCGCGTTGCTGCTGGCTGAGCATCGCTGCTGGCTGCGCGTCGCTGCCGGCTGCGCGTCGCTGCTGGCTGAGCGTCGCTGCTAGCTTAGCGTCGCTGCTAGCTTAGTGTCGCTGCTTGTCTGGCGCCTGGCGGTGACTGTACACGAGCTCTGGGTGCCCAAGCACCGTTACTTATGCAAGTGTGCTATGCTGCCTGACTCTATGCGCGAGCTCTGGGTACCGAGGCACCGTTACTTGTCTGTGCACAAGCTCTGGGTACCGAGGCACCGTTACTAGGCATGGGTGCCGATTGTCGGGGTTTTCTCTGCGTTTTGTGCCCTGTTTTGTATGTTCTGCCTACGCCCTTGCCTTTGCCTATGCTTTTGTTTTCTTGTTCAAGGAAATACTACTGGGTATTTTAGACGTAAAGATACCTTAAATTTATTAACGTTAAATTGATATTATGTGGCGCGCTTCATGCGGCGTCACAACTTATTGTTAGTCTCGAGAATGAAAAGATTCAATAAATAAAAGCAAAGTAAACAACAAAAAAAAAAAGGAATTGGGTGATCTCTTGGCTCATTTCTATGAAGTAGGGAATGGTGAGACTTTGTGCACACCCGACACTTTGAAGCTTTACAATTTGAAACCATATGGCCACTATTTAAACAATTGATGCATAGTTTATTAGCCTTTACGAATGCAAAACGGTCTGTCACAGAAATAGAGCTAAAGGAGGGACACGAATCAATTTTGTGTTCCAGGCTCTGACAATAATTGCAACTGAATCCTGTTTTCTTGCTAGATATCTGCAAGTCTTGGTTGCCCTGACTCTTCTGCTGCTAAATATTGATAGCGCCTATTTAAATGAGTGGCGCAATCAGACCAGGACCGCAGCTTGTCATAATCAAGCTGTTCTTCGTATCTAGAGTTGGTCACTTGATCCACCTTAGACATGACCATATGGATAATCATAGCGTTGGCAATGTCTTTATCAGTTGCCAGCGACAACAGCGACGAGTAAATGGCAGAAACTGTGTCAATAATGGATCGCAGACCTCCTGGCGATGCCTTGGTCATGCTTGGCAATTCTAACAGTTGAGATACAGTATCAAAGAAAATGAGGCATTAATTATCATACATAGCATCAAGACTTTCCAACGCCTTTTGATAATTACTGTCTGACAATTGAAATGGTTTCACCACTCCTAACGCTTCATCTGATAGACACGATAGCAAGTATTGTAATTAAATTTTTCTACCCTTGATAATGAGTGATCGGCATCAACTAATGTATTAAAAAGGCACCTAAAATTCCTATAAGCTGAATGCTTGCCACTGAATTTTGGAAAAGACATTTTTAGCAATTTCGTATGATGACTTGTATGTACTAGCAGTGACAGTGCACACTTCTGGCCTGTTTTGGTTAACAGCATTTAAATACAAGGCTTTGGTGGCAACACACAAATCCTCCAGCGCCCTTCTTGTGACACCACTTGGATCATAACTCTCTAGTTGAGTCTGTAGGCCCATTGCCTTTTCCTTGTAAAATATCAAGACGACAGTCGAGCTGTGTTTTTCCGAAAGATATTGTTTTTTGCTCAAACGAAGCCTTCATGCGCTCAATATCAAATTTCAGGCGATCTAAAGCTTGAACCAGGTTTGCCATACGCTTAGAGCTGCTTGCTGGTTTGAAATCTTCTTCATTGCCCACGATTAGTAACTTAACTTTACAAGCTTTCGAATTTTAATGCAAATAAATGCTAAATGATATCTGGCAATCAACAAGAAAAATTGATGTTCAATGTACTGTAGTATGCATACATATTAAATATCTACTGTACCAAGAGTACATACTGAACACACTGTAACACCCTGTTACAGTGTTTACATTAAGAGAGTCGATCGGCGCGCTCACAGAAAGTGCAAGTGTCTGCATTCTGTTACACTCACCGACCACGTGGCCGAACTCAAGAGTATGCATATACCATAGCACTCCAGCTTAAGAGAGCCAAACACCGCAACTTAATACATATACATTTAGCATAACATTTAGAATATACATAACCGTCTCTCTTCGCAATGATACTTAGGTTTACTAAGATCCTAAGAAAACAATGTAAAGATCAGATTCAACTGAACGTTGGAAGCGGCACCTTCGCTGCCTCCAACACTCAATAAAAATAATAAATATTTAAATGGATAATTGTTTCCTTACATGGCGACCGTGACAATCGAGCCACACACACTTATATATTATATATACATATATATATAAAAAAAACAATAAAAAGTTACAAGTGACAAGTACGAGGAAACCGTCACATGTACCAACGAAAATAAAATCAACAACAACAACAACAACAACATAAAATCAACAAACATAAAATGAGCAACAACAACAACAACAACAGCAGCAGCAGCTCAGCATAGGCAGCAGCAACAACTGCAGCAGAAGCAGTCACAACAGCAGCATCAACAACAACAACAAGTGTGAGAGGCAAACCGCAAACACGTGCGGCGGAGATTGGAGACTGGAGAAACAAAGAAAATACTGACCGTTGCCGAAAAAGCCGGACGTCTGCCCGAACGACTGCCCTGGACCTTTGTACGCTGCAGCATGCGTATCCACATGCTTGAAAATAAGGACCTGTGCGAAGACCAGCGCCGGCCCCGCCTGTGCCAATAGGCCCAGGACATCAGCAGCAGTAACAACAACAGCGAGAGGGGCACACCGCCACTTTCGCACTCCGCCACTTTCGCCTACGAGGGAGCGTCAGCGTAGCCAAACCGGCGACGACCAGCTGACGCGGATGGAACATGGAGCAGCAATCATCAGTATTATTTTAATTATTATAATAAGAAAATTTATAAAATTGTGCGGAACCATCTCCGCTCGATTAGAAGTATAGCCCGTAAAGCTATAGAAAACACTAGGCAGGAAAAAATTGTAAAAAAAAGTAAATGCAAAGTAATTAAAAAAAAAATTTGACCGAAAATAGTTATAAAATACAAATTAAAAATATATATATTCTCAAATACACAATAATACATACAATGTTAATAATAATTGTTGTTAAAATGTGCGCAAATTGTTCTTAAAAACTATATAAATTACACGAAAAAATGGAAAAAAAAAAAAATTAACAAATCAAAAAGAGAGCACAAAGAACATTGTAACAAATAATACGATATTTAGTTTGTTACTTAAAGAAATGAAATAAATTAAATATAATGAATTACAAAACGAAACAAAAATATATTAACTAAAGCATTGGCGAAATTTTAATATCAAATTAAAGTATGGCTACACTAAAAGCAATTAGAGAAAAACATGATAGAGTTCAGTTTAGCATTATCTTAAAGAAAAAGTTCATATCAACAAAGAATGGAATGGCATGAAATATGCACATTGATTAAAAATATAAAAATTCAATTCGATAAGTCTTATAAGTGCTTATCGCCGAACAGGCCTATACAGGCAGATACAATACAAAAACATGCGTCAATATTAGTCGACTGCTTTAATGAAGCACGAAAACTAATATATGAACATAGGAAAATAATCAATTCAGAAAACTGGTCTAAATTATCAAGACTATTAATCAAACTTCGATTAAACTTTATAACAGTTAAAAGGAAATTTAGTTTGGAAATATCAATTCCAACAATACTAAATACCCCCCTTAACGATTGATGCGGACGAACAATCTGAATCAATAGAACCAGAAGAAATTGATTTAGAAGACACCAAGCTTGAAGAAAAATATACCGACATCGAAGAAAAAGATCTTTTAAACTTAACTATTCCAGCTATATTAACATTAGCTGAACTATCAGATCAAGAACTGTCCGATAATATTAAAACAGAAAATACAATGGCGCAAACTAATATTGATTTTCTAAATACAGCATCAAAGCTTATACCTGACTTTGATGGTAAAGCTGAAAACTTGACAAGTTTTATAGATGCTTTAAATATAATAAACTTAATTAAAGGAGAACATGAATCTCTAGCTGTTTCGGTTCTAAAAACCAAATTAAAAGGCACAGCGAGAAATCTGATAAGCAGTGAAACTACAATAACACAGGTAGTTTCAAGTCTTAGAAGAAACGTAAAGGGTGAATCAGTTGAAGTGATAACAGCAAAGCTAATGAACCTTCAACAAAAGAATAAAACTGCCAACCAATATACAAAAGAGGTTGAACATATGACTAAGGCTCTTGAAAGTGCATATATTAGTGATGGACTTTCACTTGATCTAGCAAATAAATATAGCACACAACATGCTATCAAGGCCATGACCACAAATTGTACCATAGAGAAAGTAAAGCTTATAATGCAAGCTGGTACTTTCAACACAATGAACGACGCTATCTCAAAGTTCGTTGGTAGCTGTACCGACGCAACTGGGAAGAGCGACGCAGTATTGTTCTGTCGTCATAATAGAGGCAGAAACATTAATGGAAATTATAACAATTATAACAATTACAACAGGAACAGAAACAATAATCGAGGTAACCGAGGAGGAGGTAACCGCGGTAATAACAATTCCAATCGAGGTAGAAGTTATAACAACACAAATAACAATAACAACAATGTCCGAATTACACAAGGTTCTTCGGAAAACCAACAAGTACCTTTAGATACACAAAACTAGTTTATTCGATCAATCTCAATCTAAATAAATATGCAAATTTTTCAAATGTAGAAACAAACAAAAACTTGACATTCCTAATAGACACTGGAGCAGACATTTCACTTTTAAAAGAAAATGTCATAGAATCCACGAACGTTGATAATGATCAACAGATAAATATTCAAGGCATAGGCCAAGGAGTCGAACACTCCATAGGAATGATCAATACAGAAATTCAAACAGGAAAATTCGTAATACCACACAATTTTCACGTTGTTAATTTTAAATTTCCAATACCATGTGATGGTATAGACTTTATTAAGAAGTACAATTGCCAACTTGACTTCAAAACAAATGAAGACTGGTTTATAATTAGACCCAATAACTTAAAATATCTAATTTATGTACCAATTACATACAATGCTGGAAATAACACAACTCTTCTACCAGAAAGATCTGAAGTAGTCCGTAGAATTTTAATAAGTCCGTCTGATATTGATATATTAATACCTAATCAAAAAATTCAACCTGGTCTTTTTATAGCAAATATGGTAGCAAAAGCTAACATGGCTATTGTCCGATTACTAAATACAACAGCAAATAATCAAATGGTGAACATAGACAAAATAGAATACGAATCATTAGAAAATTACAATGTCATTAAATCCGATAACACAGAAAGAACGGAAAATGTATTGGCAAAGCTAAAAAAAAATTTCGAAAACACACTTGAAAAATTATGCATGATGTATTCGGAGTTGAAACCGAATCAATTACAACAAATAATTTTTATAAACAAAAATTGAGATTGAAAGACAATGAACCAGTTTATATAAAAAACTACAGAAACCCTCACAACCACATAGAAGAAAGAAAGTCCCAAGTACAAAAACTAATTGTAGACAAAATAGTAGAACCATCTGTATCAGAATACAACAGCCCACTGCTACTTGTTCCGAAAAAAAGCTCTACCGGATTCTAATAATAAAAGATGGCGATTAGTTTTTGACTATCGTCAAATAAATAAAAAACTACTGTCCGATAAATTTTCGCTCCCTAGAATAGACGATATACTCGATCAATTAGGAAGTGCAAAATATTTCTCATGTCTAGACTTAAAGTCTGGTTTTCATCAAATAGAACTTGATGAAAATTCTAGAAATATAACGTCATTTTCAACGAGCAACGGCTCATATCGCTTCACGCGACTGCCATACGGCTTAAAAATAGCGCACAATTCATTCCAGCGAATGATGACTATAGCATTCTCTGGCTTAGAACCTTCGCAAGCTTTTCTATACATGGACGACTTGGTTGTAATTGGTTGCTCCGAAAAACATATGGTTAAAAATTTAACAAACGTTTTTGACATATGTAGGAAGTATAACCTGAAATTACACCCAGAAAAATGTTCGTTCTTTATGCATGAAGTAACCTTTTTAGGCCATAAATGCCCTGATAAAGGAATCTTGCCTAATGACAAGAAATATGACGTCATCCAAAAGTATCCAATTCCCACAGATGCAGATAGCGCTAGAAGATTTGTTGCATTCTGCAATTACTATCGACGTTTTATAAAAAACTTCGCCGACTATTCACGGCACATAACGAGTTTATGTAAAAAGAATGTTCCTTTTGAATGGACAGAAGAATGCCAGAACGCATTCGATTATTTGAAGCAAGCGTTAATGAATCCAACCTTGCTACAATATCCTGACTTTAGCAAAGAATTTTGCATAATAACAGATGCAAGTAAGCAAGCATGCGGAGCAGTTTTAACTCAAAGCCATAATGGACTCCAACTTCCAGTTGCATACGCATCTAGATCATTCACAAAGGGTGAAAGTAATAAGAGCACAACAGAACAAGAGTTAGCAGCGATACACTGGGCAATAGTACATTTTCGACCATATATCTATGGCAAACACTTTCTAGTAAAAACCGATCACAGACCACTCACATATCTTTTTTCGATGGTTAACCCAAGTTCAAAATTGACACGCATGAGGTTGGAATTAGAAGAATATGATTTCACTGTAGAGTATCTAAAGGGAAAAGACAATTTTGTGGCAGATGCACTGTCACGTATAACTATAAATGAGCTGAAGGATATGTCAGCAAAAGTCTTAAAAGTCACT
>JAEIFN010000303.1:0-17879 GCA_018903675.1 Zaprionus capensis | reverse complement strand
TATATATATATGGCATAAACACCCCCTAACGGGGGTACAGCCTGATGCACGATTTGCCTCCACGCTCCTCTGTCCTGTGCGCGACTCCGCCAGTTGGTGATCCCAAGCGTCGCCAGAATTGCGTCCATCTGGTCACTCCAACGTGCGCGTGGTCTTCCTCTCCTACGTTGTCCGCCAACTACCGCATCGAAAACGGATCGAGCTGGAGTTGTTCCCTCCATACGGGCTATGTGGCCAAGCCAGCGAAGTCGCTGAATATTAATTCGCTTGACTATGTCCACATCGCCATATAGCTCATACAGATCGTCGTTCCACCTGATACGGTAGGTTCCGCCAACGCAAACAGGCCCGAAGATCTTACGAAGAATTTTTCTCTCAAAGACACCAAGAGCAGCTGCATCTGACTGTGTCACCGTCCAGGCTTCCGCACCATATAGAAGCACTGGGATGATGAGTGCCTAGTAAAGGGTTAGCTTCGTCTTTCGAGAGAGGGCTCTGCTGTTCATTTGCCTACTGAGCCCAAAGTAACTTCTGTTGGCAAGTGTGATCCTCCGCTTGATCTCCAGGCTGACATCGTTGTTGCTGGTCACTGCAGTTCCTAGATAGACAAAGTCCTTGACCGACTCAAAGTCATAGTCTCCAGCAGTAAGATGAGAGTCAAGACGCCGCGTCTCTCGGTTACTGCACACCATAAACTTTGTTTTGCCCATATTCACTGCAAGACCAACTCTAGCCGATTCTCTTTCCATAGCTCCAAAAGCCGCCGTCACATCACGCTTGGTACGACCAATGATGTCAATATCTTCAGCGTAACCAAGGAGCTGGACACATTTCTGTCCCAGTATTGTGCCCCCTCGATGCACTCCAGCTTTCCTTATGACACTCTCCATTAGCAGGTTGAAGAGCACACAAGATAGCGAGTCGCCTTGTCTGAGACCCCGCCTGGTACAGAAGGTTTCGGACAGGTCATTTCCTACCTTGACAGAGCTGATGGTGTTGCTCAATGTCATACTACAAAGCCGTACAAGCTTTGCAGGAATACCAAGCTCAGACATGGTGGCGTACAGGCGTCCTCGCCGTGGACTATAAAAAGCAGCTTAAAATCGACAAACAGGTGGTAGGTGTCGATTTGGTTCTCATACGCTTTCTCCAGGATCTGGCGTAGTGTGAGATCTGGTCGACTGTGGACCGACCAGGGCGAAAGCCGCATTGATACGGTCCGATCAATTCTTCAGCATATGGCTTAAGTCGCTCACACATTACGCTCGTGAGAACTTTGTATGCGACGGGAAGAAGACTGATGCCACGATAATTGGTGCGTTGTGTTGCATCACCCTTCTTCAGAATGGGGCAGATCATACTCAGATTCCAATCATTGGGCATGCTTTCCGCTAACCATACGTTGAAAATGAGCTGGTGCATGCTCCTAACCAACTCATCGCCTCTAGCCTTAAACAGTTCAGCCGGTAGTCCGTCCGCTCCCGCGGCTTTATTGTTTTTAAGTCGTTTTATGGCGACTTCGACTTCCGTATAGCTAAGGATGGGAACTTCAACACCATCCTCTCTGATTGGGGCCAGTGGATCTTCTTCATCAGGCTCTTGGTTGTCTCCAGCCAAAAGGCTTTCAAAGTGTTCCCTCCATTAACTTAGTACTGTCTCTGCATCTGCGACAAGATTTCCTTCATCTCTTCTGCAGGCAAGCGATCCAGACTTATACCCAAGTCGGCCTGAGAGTCGAGCGGAGAAGGCATCCCTGTGCTGTTGTGAATGCAGCTTTTCGATGTCAAGCTTTCTTGGCATACCTTGACGTCAGATTTTCGCGACACACAACCGTGCGCGAACCTTGGCTGCGACAAGGTAGTGGTCAGAGTCGATGTTAGGACCCCGGCGCGATCTCACATCAAGTATGCTAGCCGCATGCCTTGCATCGATCACATGATCAATCTGGTTGCAAGTCAGACGATCAGTTGACAGCCAGGTTTCTTTGCGGATGTTGAGATGACGGTATATTGTACTGCTAACTATCATATTGAGCGCAGCAGCAAAACCTATAAGTCTAAGCCCGTTTGCCGAGGTAGACTCATGTAGACTGTGCTGTCCAACGGTTGCTCCAAAGATGCTTTCCCGTCCGATTTTGGCATTAAAATCTCCGAAGAGGATTTTAATGTCATGTGACGGGCAGCGGCTATACACTCGGTCGAGTTCTGTATAGAAAGCATCCTTGATGGCATCGTCCTTCTCCTCCGTTCAATGTCATGTGAACTCATGGATTTTAAAAAAATTCATGGTTTATTGTGTTTGTCGGAACGGAAATCTGCGTAACAGGCAGAAGGAGGCATCTCCGACCCCATAAACTATATATATTCTGAATCAGTATCAGTAGCCGAGTCGATTGAGCCATGTCTGTCTGTCCGTCTGTCTGTCTGTCTGTCTGTCTGTCTGTCTGTCTGTCTGTCTGTATGAACACCTGGATCTCAGAAACTATAAGAGCTAGAGTCATCAAATTTTGTGACAACATACGTATATATTGCAGTGTCTCAAAGTTTTTTTAAAATTTGGACACGCCCCTTCCCGCCTCTATAAATCAGAAATAACTATTTAAAAACTACAATATTAACTCAACAACCAAAGTTGTATATCTTACATGACAAATACCTTGCCACGGGCGTTATGTGAAAATTTCATTAAAATCAGACTATAAATAAGTGAGATATGATACGAATTAAACTCACTTTGAACATATATAATTAAGCATACCTAATTTACGCAAGCATACTGAAGTTCAAATATTGCGTCAGACACACACCATTTTATTAAACTTTTTATTTGCATTGTATGGTAACAGAATTGGTTCACAATGCAGCTTTGCCGATGAGCCAAGGAGTGAGGCAATAGCCGAGTGGTTAGAGTGGCGGAAGGCTGCGAGAGAGTGCGTGTGTTCAACTCCCGGTTAAGGCGGGTGCGTATTTTCATTTATTAATTATTTCTTATTTTGTTTATTTATTTTATTCTTATTAACTAAAATAAAAGTTACAGCGAAACAAATTAAATTATTTAATTAAATTTCAATAAAAAAAATATTCATTACTTTGTTTTCATATGAAAGACAATAAAATTATAATAAAATTATTTATAAATAAAGTTAAGTATTTTTATATTATTCAGCACCCATCAAAAAAACGCGAAATAATGCGTTCTTTAATGCCGTCACTCTTTCCGTATGACTTTGCAAGTTTAGTAAGATTTCAATTGGATGTTTTGTTTTGCTCTCAATATTTTGCAATTAGAATGCTAGAAAATAACAGAGTTCATAAGCCCTTGTAAAGTTATGAATGTCTGCATATCCACATGTATGTATTGGCGTCCCACTTCAACATACATTATTATTGTACAATTAGAGTCCGGGACATAGTCCACTCAGCCACTGAACATCTCTCGCAGTCGTCGAAAATGGTGAGACATTAGACAAAACGATAAGACGCAATATGCACTCTTAGTTCGTGCCAAAAAAAATCAAGAAGAAGGACATATAATAAAATTGGTACACGCTAGAAATGCTATACTATGGTAATCCATGGCCTTATACAGTCAGCTCCTGACTGTAGTGTTTGTATTTTTTTAAGATACTTGTTTTCTGGTACAAGCTCAATCTTGAAGAGTGGTTGCGGCTTCCTGTTTCTGTTTTTGATATTGAAACGTTGGCAGCGTTGATTTCCAAAGAATTTTTGGGAATCTTTTTGGAAATAGACGGAAACAGGAGAGGTGACGATCAAAAGTGGTGGATCGCATATTACAGACTAGGTGGCTGGAGGTATGTTAGGAGACGTAGAAGGTGTTAAATAGGCAATAACAGGAGATGTTATGCCTGAAGGAGTTGCCGGTGGAATTTCGGGAGACTCATCCGCACATTCATATCAATTAAATTGAGTTTCCATATTAGAAAATTCTGATTCGAGATTTGAAAAGGCTGCACGCAACTTATCAAATTTCAACTTCGTCTCCCTAAGCATTTTAGCTAAAGTGAGTTCTTTCACTCGACAAACTTTGCATATCCATTTTAGGCCAGATTCTCTGTTGTTAATATAATCTTTAATGCGTTCTGTTAAGCCGATGCATTTTATATGATAGTAGTTATCACACAGCCAGCAGCAACCAAAGTCCGCCTTAGCATCGGCCTTGCATTTGCAAGGAGTTGCAGAGCATACCAGCATTTTGATAGAAATTAATATGCCTTGAAAATTGTAGGGAACACCAAAAAAATGTTACCGCAATTACGAAAATAAGTTCCAAAAACAAAAAGTTAAAAAGAACAGTTTGAGAGCAAGAAAGCAAGCAAAACAAACACAAGCGTAACTCACAAGAGAGCTTAAAGAAGCGTGAGAGCGCGAGTAAGTGTATGTAGAAAGCAGAAAAATAACAACACTACTGTAGCGAGAGAGCTATTTAGGGTACACACTTAGCACAGCGCAGAACACTCAGAGAGCGATGCAAGCGAGAATTAGCGTGGGAGTGTGAACTCCAAACAAAAACAAAAACAAGACGCTTAAGACGCGCAAGTTATTTTAGATAAAATGTACTTTAAATACAATAAACACTAGTTTACCAGGTACTTATATATCAATTTGTTAGCGCAAAGTTATTACACAGTTGTGAACCACAAATTTGAAATTTAAATCACCAGAAATTTAGTACAACTAGTTAAATAACAGGAGCAAAAGCTAAACACAGCTGATCACCAAGAAAGTTGAACAACGAAATAGTCGACTGGCCTTAGTCCGACTATAAATTAATTAAACTAATAAAATAGAGTGCTCATGTATTAGTTTTGAAATTTCTTTTGGATGAAACACATTTGGCTCATGCTGGGCATTGGGGTCATTTGTTTATGCTGGTAGTGTGAATGCGTTAGTAGCCTGGTTAGGTTGGAAAACTTTTTCAAGGTGAACGGCAAACGTGCTGGCCCTGTCTGCGTCACTGCGAGCCCAGCCGCCTCTGGAATTTCTTATTAGCGATACGGTGACTTCAAAACAACTTGTAGACCCTTGCTGCTTTTAAGCTGGTAGGTGTAATAATTTTTGTGTTTGTCGTTCAGATACTTCGTGAGCTCTCTGTAGTTGTATTCCGTTTTTGTTTGGACTTTAATTTCGTGGATTGTGCCCTTTACTAGTGGACTTATGTCGAAGTTATTGTTTCCGATGAGGTCAACCAGTTGATTCACTAGGGCGCTTGAGCTCTTCTCACGGATAAAAATTTGTGGGGGTTTGGCTTCTTTTTTGTATTTCTGTAGGCTCTGATGATAGATCTTCAGTGTTCTCTGTCAGAAGCTCGAATCTATTGGTGTTTGTTGGCTTATTTTATTTTGAGGGCTTAATTTCCTCTTGATTGTGATGTAGCGGTCCATACCAGTGTGCAAGGCCGACCCTATGTTTTTGATTGCATTTACATAGCTGAGGTGGCAACGCAGCAGTTTCGTTTTGTTTCTTTACATGGGTTGCGAGCATTGACCCAGTGAGTGCGGCCGCTACTGTTGACGAAATTGGGTGAGCTGTCGCTACTGTTCCCGATGTGGTTGTAACTGCCATTGCACAGTAGTTATTGAGGTCACTGTGCTTGTCGGTAAGCGAAGTGCAATTTCGGGAATGTTTAACGCTGCAGCTTTAAACAATAGATTAAGATAGAAAAGAAATATTATGGAGATAATATAGATTGAATTACATTGAAATACAATACATAGAAACATTAAGTGAAATAACATAACATGTAAAACGAACAACTCATACTCTGTTAACGCTCGTCTTTGCTTCGGCTGTTTAATCCGCTGCAAAGAGGCCAAAGAGAGTAACTAATGTATAATAGAATGAGTCTGATTTCGATTTTGAGTGAATGAACTTTGATAAACTTATAGTATACCCCAATAATCTTATAATACCGGGTCAAATTCGTTATTTGTTAATATTTGTATCTGAAAAATTCTTCAGATTTTTCATTGGCGCCCGAGCAGGGACTTCGGTATTATTATTCTTGAATTTCGTTTTAAATTATTGGTGGTATAAATTCGGTTTTCGCGAGTTTAAATGCCAAGAGATGTCAAGCCGCTCATCAAGGGAAGTGTCTATGGAATCCATCAAAAGCTACGAGGTAATCTGCACCATAAATTGAGTTCTTTGTGTCGCCCCGCAATTGTGCGAGAATATTAAATTATTGGCCAAACACAAATCATTGTGTAGTGTGATTGTGCACCTTAATATATAAAATATATGTACATACATATATAAAGTTACATAAAGTTTACAAGAGTCTCAATTATTGGTGTCAGTGAATCTTAATACGAACAACTATACATACATATTTTATATGAGTGCATACTTGCTTGTATAAATGCGCAAAGATATGTTCATATACAATTAACTAAAGCCTTTGAACTAAAACAAACAAATAAAGCAACTTCACATTCGTTACATATTGATATTCTATTTTCGGAATTTGCTGGTTACATTTATATTGCAGTGTCAAAGTCGCTTACTCGGTTATTGAACTTTCGCTATTCGCCTGTTCCTCTTTGGTGTTAGCAAAGAAGTCGACTGATCTTGGTGCATTGAGTGTTCCGTTAGTTCGTGGAGCCGTCTGTTCCGTTAATTGTTTGCCTTCTCAACTGACCTCTTACATCTTACTTAGCTTATACCCTGTACGCATAGGTAAAGGGGTATATAGGTCGAACAGTTAAGTTGTACATTGAACTTTAATTTTTCTTGTTGATCGCTAGATATCATTTAGCATTCATTCCAATTAAAGTTCGAAAGCTTGTAAAGTTAAGATACTAATCATGGGAAATGAAGAAGATTCCAAACCAGCAAGCAGCTCTAAGCGTATGGCAAATCTGGTTCAAGCAATAGATCGCCTGAAATTTGATATTGAGCGCATGAAGACTTCGTTTGAGCAAAAAACAATATCTTTCGAAAAAACACAGCTCGAGTGTCGTCTTGAGATTTTACAAGGATATATTCAAAAGGCAATGGGCCTAAAAACTCAACTAGAGAGTTATGATCCAAGTGGTGTCACAAGAGGGCCGCTGGAGGATTTGTGTGTTGCCACCAAAGCCTTGTATTTAAATGCTATTAAGCAAAACAGGCCTGAAGTGTGCACTGTCTCTGCTAGTACAAGTCATCATGCTCAAATTGCCAAAAATGTCTCTTCCAAAATTCAGTGGCAAGCATTCAGCT
This sequence comes from Zaprionus capensis, assembly GCA_018903675.1. Classification (NCBI taxonomy): domain Eukaryota; kingdom Metazoa; phylum Arthropoda; class Insecta; order Diptera; family Drosophilidae; genus Zaprionus; species Zaprionus capensis. The sequence goes on along the minus strand of JAEIFN010000303.1, from coordinate 10,659 downwards.
TATAGGAATTTTAGGTGCCTTTTTAATACATTAGTTGATGCTGATCACTCATTATCAAGGGTAGAAAAATTCAATTACTTGCTGTCATGTCTATCAGATGAAGCGTTAGAAGTGGTGAAACCATTTCAATTGTCAGACAGTAATTATCAAAAGGCGTTGGAAAGTCTTGATGCTGTGTGATAATAAATGCCTCATTTTTCGTTGATACCGTATCTCAACTGTTCGAATTGCCAAGCATGACTAGGAGGTCGCCAGGAGGTCTGCGATCAATTAGTGACACAGTTTCTGCCATTTACTCGTCGCTGTTGTCGCTGTTGTCGCATCACCCAGTTCCTAGTGCCGCATACACAGGTCACGTGCTTAGCACTGACAAAGTTATTTTAGCGACGGCGAGTGTTCAGGGCCAGAGCCTTGTTGGATTCAGAATCACAAATCATATTTAATGTCAGAATCTTTGGCGCAACAATAAAGATTGCAGCGAGAAAGGTCAGCACTAAGCGTAATAACAGTAGGTAAATCAACTACAGCAATAAAACATAAAGTATCCGCTTATGTCCAGTCTCACTTAAATTCGTATGGCTTTTCAACCGATTTTTGAGTATTAAATAATATATCTTCGTGTCAGCCTGGACAATTGCTGCCTTCTGACAAATGGAAAATACCTGCAAACATAGAGTTGGCCGATCCAGAGTTTCATAAACCTGCAAAAATTGATTTGTTGCTAGGAGCGGTAGCATTCTTTGATTTGCTGTGCGTCGGGCAAATTAAATTAAGTGCAGAGCTTCCTTCAATCTAAAAAAACCTTGTTCGGGTTGTATCTGAACAATATAACCGTAAATTAAATCATCGACAATTGAGCTGTAATATAGTAGCTCAAAAAATGGAATGTTCTCTCGAGTCATTGGTGTAACGGTTTTGGAAGTACGACAGAACTCCAGCTCGAACGCAAGTTAAGTAAAGACGATGCACTGTCAGATATGTATCATACATTTATGAAAGAGTACAGAGTGTATTGTGAAATTTATAGTTGATTGAGTGGTGAGATCTTCGCTAAATTATTGACCGATTGGGACCCTAGTTGCGGCTAGCTTGGAATCGTATTGGGGGGATTCGTTGGCCAAATAATAAAGCCTTCACTCGATCAGAAAGCCATGTTGGATTAAATTTATAGTCCCGTGCCTATTGAATAAGATTTATAATGAATGTAGTATAATAAAATTTAAAAGAGAGAACAAAATTCGGAGAGCTCAACTTGTTTTCTTTCTTAATTCATATTGTATTGTAATTCATACTGTAATTTCGTTTAATTCTATATTTTATTTCTGTTGCACTAATTTAATGTCACTAAACTTTTATCAAATGTAACTTTCATTTTATTGACTTTCACTTTTAATTTGTTGCTTTTAGTTCTCTCATTTCTTTTATGTAGGGATTGTGCAATTTACAGGGTGTTATATATGTATGTATTTGTTGGTATATGTTCACATAAGTGATATAAAGTGTATATAAAAGAAAAATAATCAGTTCACTTACCCAAATCCATCCAAGTGCTCAGAGGAATTGTTGTTGGGATTAAATTATTTGTAATTGAATTAACTGAAAAAAATCATTCCTGTGCACATATACATAATATACCCAAAATAATAATTAATAAAAATAATGATTGGCAGTTGCCAAAAATAACAATTTAGCAATGAAAAAAATTAAACATAAAAATAATAAACGAATAAGAAAATTATAAAGAAAAATAAATGAATTGAAATGAAAATCATAAGTTTGAAAATTTAAATTAAAGCCAGTTTTTCATTGTTTTGTTCTTTGTTTTCATTTTTTGCATGATTTTTAATTTTTGTTAAATTTTAATTTGTAACTGTGTGTGTATGGCAATTTTGTGCATGTGTAATTTCGTGCATGTTTTTTTTTTTTTTTTATTCGATAACAGAGGAAAATAAAATCTTCAAAGGATACCATCTACCGTCCGTAGATGGCATGCACGATTCATAACACTCCTTGTCACGCTCTTCGGGACTGCCAGTCAAGGTATGACTTCGGTGAGCAGGATGTGTAATGGCCACGTCGTCCGCAAAACAATGCAGCTCAGCTCCTTCTGGTTTGCTGATGCCCAGGATCCCATTGTACATGATGTTCCACAGGATCGGACCAAGTAGCGAACCTTGTGGATCACCTGACGAGACTCCGTAGTATCTCGGGCCAGCTGCCGTATCATAGCAAAGGATACGATCCCTAAAGTAGCTGCCTACAGCGATCCTTAGGTACTCCGGGATACCCATATTTCTCATTGCGCTCACGGCCATCTTGCCGTGTTGAAGGCGTTCTTCACGTCCAGAGTGACGATTGCGCAGTACTCCTTTCTGCCACCTAACCATCTGTCGCTGCTGAGAGCGTCCCTCGCAATGTTCTTCACCGCGGACAGCGCATCTAATGTGCTTCTTCCCTTTCGGAAGCCGTATTGATGCCTTCCTAGACCATTCGGGCTCTCGGTTATGGTTTCTATGCAAGCATACAGTAGGCGTTCGAATAGTTTCCCCGGGATATCAAACATGCATAGAGGTCGGTAGCTGCTAGCAGGATGCGCTGACCCTTTCCCTTTCGGCAATAGGACCAGCTTTTGTCTTTTCCACTGCTTAGGGAAGACTCCGCTAAGTAGGCACTGCTGGAAAGTGTCCCTAAAGATGTCAGGTCTGGCCAGCGCCACTGCTTTGATGACCACTCCCGGGATTCCGTCCAGGCCTGGGGCCTTGTTGGGCTTGATCCATTTAGCTGCCTCGATCACTTCGCAGACGGTGACATCTGGAAAGGGAGAGGCGGGGGATTCCACTATTGGCTGCCATAAGCTGGTCTGCGTTGGGAATAGTTCAGACACAATACTGGACAGTATATCGGGGTCATCAGGAGTACTATCCCTCCTGCTCATCTTTTTGCTTACAAGCTTATAAGCTAGGCCCCACGGGTCGTCGTCTATACACCCCAGCAGGTCCTTATAGGCACGCGCTTTGGCCGCCGATATTCTGTGCTTGAGCTCTGCGCGTTTAGTTTTGAAGGCATCTAGTAGTTCCGCGTGATGCGGAGCTCCTCTGGCTCGCTACGCACGTCTTCTTGCCATGAAGCACTCCGTCCGTAACAGGTGTAAGGAGGCACTCCACCAATAGACCGGAGGTTTACGCTTGGCCTTCTTCTACCTTGGCATCGTTGCATCACACGTTGCTTCTAGAAGCTTCGTTAACTCAGCCGCCATTATCTCAGCCTGCCCAATTGCAATTTGCAGGGAATCTATTTGATGCGACAGCATGTCGTGGTCCAGTTTCCTGACATCCCATTCTGGACGAGGTGCGCCTATCCGCTGATGGTGGGTAGTGCTCATTGATCGGATACTGAACGTGATCAGTGCATGGTCACTTAGCGTTATCTCATCACGTACCATCCAGTTTGAGTTCGCCACTAGCCCTCTGCTGACAAAGGTGACGTCGATATAAGATGTGCCCCTGTCGTTGTTGAACGTTGTTTTGCGTCCGTCATTTAGCAGAACCAGATCAAGTATCATCATGGCGTCAACTACTGCACGTCTTCTGCCATTGGAGATTCTGCTATGACTAGCTATGACTGTCGGCCTGCGCCCTCTCGCATGGTTCACGAGCATCTCGAGCATCCCTTCAAACTGGTCCGGGCTGTCACTAGAAGGCTTTGAGCAGCAGCGCAGTGATTCACGTTTAACTGAATGATGTTAATTGGGTCCATTGTGTTGGCCAATGACTCCCTTGACACACGCCTTGTAGGTCGGACACGTATAGCCGCCCATCATGTGTTTTCGGTCCACATTTAGGCGGTGCATTGCATCCCTTTGCCTTGTGTCCTCGCACACCTCAAGCAGCAGTCTGAGCGATCAGGCGCTTTGCAGCTGGCAGCACGGTGTCCGTAGCCCAGGCACCTGTAGCACCTCGTAGGCCGGACATCTTGAATGATACGGCACCGTGACCATCCAACGGTCACTACTCCCCTTTTGAGGACCGCTATGGCGTCGTTCGCGCTCATCAGCAAGGAGGCTACCTGCGTTCCGTCGCGCATCCTGCGTAGTCCTTTCACATCCTCGGGCTGAAGGAGGATGCCCGGGAATTGAGAGACGAGGGAACTGTGTAGTTCCTCTGCTGAGGTAGCCTCATCCAGACCGCTGCAGATAAGCGCAGTTCTCTGCGCCCCCGTTCGTACCGAAGCCAGGTCCTTGAGTGTCGCTTCAAGCTCGCCTCTGAATTTGGGAACGATAGTTGATGCATTCCTCTTTATTTACAGCAGCAGTTCTCCCTGTTGCGAACTCCTTATTTTGATATCGTGCTCGCCGAACTCACTGAGGCTCGGGTCCGTTTTCATCTTGCGCAGCAGGTCTGCGTAAGTAACCTCGCCCGTTTTTTTAAGTATTAGTGCCTCCGGTTTTTTACGCAGGCGCTTAGGCGTCGCAATGGCCCATTCACCGTCATTGCTATCTACTTTGGTGACGGCCGCGTAGCTGACAGGTTTGGACTCCTTCGTTGTGTTTTATGCACCGGTTGAAATGGCTACAGGAATTGAGTTGCCCGCTTTAGGCACCTGCGCTCTAGGGTTTGGCTGTTTGGTTGTTTCCAACTGGCTGCGCTTGTGTTTTTGTGCCTCCGTCTGTGTGGCAGTACTTTTTGGAGGAGGCTTATGCTCGGTGACCTCCTGTAGCTCTATCGCTCCGTGCCCTTGGTTACATGCCGCTGGGTCTCAAACGCGGCTAGCAGGGTGTTAATTTTGCCATTCATCCTGACAAGAATACTCCGCAGATCCTTGTTTTGGAATGCCGTTGTCAGGTCTAACAACCGATGTGGCGAGCCAGAGGGGGACTTCGTTGCTGCCTTATGCGACGGCACGCTAATCAAATCCATCGTCTTCTGACGTGTCACAATGTTGGACGTAATAGGAGCCTGTATCTCCAACTGTGCAATTGTACTGCAGTCGCTAGTTTTCGGCGGCTGGGGGCCTGCTTGCTCACCCCTGGCCACCAACGGAACCGTATTTTCAGCTCTCTGAATCGGTTTTCCGACTCCTCTAGTGGGAGACCTCGATTGCCTGGGGCTGCCCCTGAACGCTCCGCGATCGGCGTATGTATAAGCGTTAGATCGTATTTCAAGAGCTGGAGTGCTTGTGTAATGGTTGGTGGTCTTTTTGTGTAGTTTATATTTATTATTTATTATGACAAAGTGTCACAATGTATTTACTCTACATATACGAAGGGTAGATACACTACACCTCCCTTTTTAAAGTCATTTTATTTTTTTTTTGTTAATATACTATTTTAAGATAGATATTAATTATTAGAAAAAGTTTTGTCTCAAAGCATTTTCCGTAATGAAAATTTCCTTTTTTTTTTTACAATTACTTTATGCTTCTATTATTAATCTTCTTACAAGAAGAGCTGTAGACGTTATGTTGTCTATTTTTAAATATTTGCAAAAGTCGGCTATAATGCTATTCTTATATTCTGTTCCCATGTCCGTAATGAACGTCTTCATTGGACCGTACTTCAGAATGAAAGATTAAAATATAGCTTTTGCGACTGTATTTGCATTTTTATTGGGAATTGGTATGGCAACTAAATATTTTGTTAAGTCACAGATTAGAGTGACTGGCATATTCATTACCATTTTCCGATTTAGGAAGTGGACCAATAGTGTCTACTATAACTCTGTCGAAAGCGTAAGTGGGTGTCTCTGTTAGTGTAAGGGGTGTTTTTGTATGTATCGTTGTTTTAGATGTCAGGCATTTTTGACATTTATTAATGTACTCTTTGATATGACGTGTCATATTTTTCCAATAATAATGTCTCTTAATTTTCGATAGCGTTTTTGTTATGGCTGTATGACCTCCTTGAATTGGATCGTCATGGTATTTAAACAGTATCGCTTCTTGATCTTTTTATACCCTTCGACCATTGAAAATGGTCAATAAAGGGTATACTAACTTTGTGCAAATGTATGTAACAGGCAGAAGAAGGCGTGGCAGACCCCATAAAGTATATATATTCTTGCTCAGGATCACTAGCCGAGTCGATTGAGCCATGTCTGTCTGTCTGGCTCCATTGCCCTAAATCTATGACTCCATTTCTTTATGCTTCTTCTTAACCTACCCTATTTGTGGGGCTCAAAATGTGAGTCCTCACAGGGTATACTGGGTTATAAGGCGATTGATATGGATTATGCATGTCTTCTTGATATCTAGTCTCATCTATGCTCATTTTTGATTGTCCGCTATCGGATGGCCTTGCTCTCTTTATTGGGTTGTTAGCTGGTATGTTTCCTCCTGGTGGATAATTATTTTGTGCTCCTGCAAAACTGGGTCTAAATCGGTTTTGGTCAAATATGTCTTGTCTAGTAGTGTATCGAAATGGTCTTGGTTGTTGTGGTACAGGTAGGTCGGAATTGGGGTATAAAATTTGGTCTAGGTATTTGGGGTGTCATGTAAGTGGGTGGTTGGTAATATGGTTGATGATGAATTGCATTATAAGATGGTTGAAACGGTGTAATTGGGTTGGGTAGATTATAAGCAGGCTTCTTATAATTGTTATTTGGCAATTTATTGGTATTTGAATTGACAGTTGGCTTTGAATTATTTTTCTGATGAATTTGTTCTTCATAAAGGTTTTTTTCTTGAAGTGTATTTATAAGAGACCTTAAATCTGGTAAATTGCAATTGACGATTCTTAAGTAAATATGTGTGGGTAACTTTTGTATTAAAGTATCAATGCTTGTTTTAATTAATCGGTTGTATAATATAGTTTCTTCAGAATCATTTTCTAAATCTAATTTAGTAGTTAACATTTGTCGTTTTCTTTCTGCTTCTTGTAAAAATAATCTTACATTACCTCGGAACTGTGTGTTAAGAAAATCCTCTAGTAATTGATGAGTCGGCACTTGGGGCTTGTAGTTCAGGATGAGTTGCTTGCGATGATCTGTCCAGGTGTTCAAGTTCGAAACTCCCAGGGCACGGATGACGTCGCCACCAATGTTGCCCAAAGATGATAAGTTGTTGTCGTGCATCATTTGTTTGATACAAGGCCAGAATAAAGTCGGTGCGACTTATGAAGGTATATAGAGTGTTTGCGTCGCCTTGGAAGCTCTCTACTGCTTGTATTTGACGCTCCACTTGGATCATGTTACTATCCGAAAGAAGAATTGGTTGTTGCTCTGACATTGCCATTTTGTTGATTTGTTTTTAATTTGTTGATTAATTTATATTGTTTTTGTTTTTTGTTTTTGTTTAGTTATTTAAACGAATTGGTTTTCTTAGTTTGTAAGTTGTTTTAAATAAGTTTTTGCTTTATGTGTTTCACTTTATTTATTTTTACTTTTCTTATTTGAAAAGTTTCAGTTGTTAATTTTCACAGCACTTCTAGCTATTTCACTCTCTTGGAGATAACTGTTTGGATTTATCACTCCGGCGAATTCTAAAGCGTCTTCTTAAAATTGTTTTTAAGTTTCTTGACGACAATTGTGTTTTGCCAGGCTTCACGTATATTACTTCACTGTCGAGGTTTACTTATGTAAACTTAAAGCGTTGTTGACCGATGCAAATTGTCTTTACGAAAGTTCTTTTGCGGATAACTGGAGAACGAATGCGAGAATTGGAAAGTCTGGCTATCGCATCTATATTCGAACACTGTTATCCTACCGGCTGCGCCACTGACGTGAGATATCAAAATATCTCGTGTTGAGTCGAATTAATGGTCCAGAGACCAACGCTGAAATGTTCCACACCGAAAACCGAAATAAAACTCATAAACTTGAGAGGGTTTTTACATTGGAGTTGGCGTTTATTTAGATTGGCATTCAGCTTAAGACTAACAATTCAATATAAGAATATTTCGCTGTAAGCTTTAAACTGTAGATATGTTTATTAAATAGGGTATGTATGTTTTATTTTTGTGTGTATAATATGATCATGTAGAATCGCTCAGCGACTGCATGCGCGCGGATACTTTTGCTGAGTAAGATGTTTACGACAATTCCTTTGCATAAGGCGTTGTAATTTGAGTGGAGTTTCTATAGTGTCGTGTGAGTCTGTTACTATGTATGTATGATGTGCATATGTCATTATGTATGTGCATATGTCACTATATACATATACATATGTATGCAGACGGCATGTATATGTTATGTATAGCTTGACCACTTGAGCTGCAATGTGCATGCTCAGCATTCTCACGCTCCGCGATCAGCTTATGTATAAGCGTTAGATCATATTACTTGGGCGCTGGAATGCTTATGTAGTTATTGGTCTTTTGGGTATTTGTATATTTGTATTTATTATGACAAAGTGTCACAATGTATTGACGCTAAGTTATACCCAATCATTTACTATATAGGGTAAATATGCTACACCTCCCTTTTTAAAGAAATGACGTAATACATGTAGTCATTTAGTTTTAGTGTTAATATATTGTGTTACAAAAATATATATTTTTTTTTTGAAATGATATTTATTTGTTTCTTATTATATACTTAATTATTTGCAATGGTTTTGCCTCAAAGCATTTGTGTGTAATGATAAAAAAAATTTTTTTTTTATTTATTTTTTTTTTGTATATTGATTTATTTAATGTTTTGTATTATGTTTAACTTTCTTAAAAGAATATTTTTTTTTTGGTTTTCGGTTTATTTTTGGGTTGATCAGACCTTTTTTTTAAATGAAACGTTTCATTGATTATATATTTTTAACCTATCCTTATGTACTTTTTGTTTCTTTTGCTTTTTATCTCTAATTATAATGTTATCTCTGTCTTCTATGGTTTCTACCGCATAAGGACCTAAATATACTGGATCTAACTTATGACCCGCTTCGTTTCTTAATGTAACTTTTTCTCCTATTTTTAATTCAAAATCTGAAGTTTTCTTATCGTAATTTTTTTCCTATAAGACAGCTTTTTCTAACATAAGTCTAGCTTTGTTATATGCTATTTCTAATCTAAATTTTATTTCCTTAGAGTAATCTTCTACATTATATAGTGGTTCTATTCTAACTATTTTATTAAAATCTACGAACTGTCTTGGTAATTGTTAAATTAAGTTAGCTGTTATCATAGAAAAACTTTGAAGTCTAGTGTAAATTAGTTTAGGGCCGAGCGGGAGCGCAATAAAGTCCTCTCTTCGTTGTTTGAATTCGCCCCGTTTCGCCGCCGTAGTTAAGCTAGGCTAAGCAATGAAATAGTTGAAATTATACTTTGAATCGAACGCACGTCTTTTGTTTTGGTTTTTCGAACAATATTACAGCCACCGTAGTTTTCGGTTAATAGCAGTTTAATTAGATAAACTAATCTAATTTTTCATGGCGCCCCCGGGTGGACTGTAATAAAAAGGCATTGTGAAATTTAAAAGTGACAGTGACACAGAAAAGTGCAAATATAAAAAACAATTGTGTACAACAATTGAATAACAATTTCAAGTGAAAAAGTGCAATTACAAAGTGCTAATTAAATTGCCTTTCGGTTCGTGGGTGGATTATTAACAACCTATTCGCGTCGGTCGTGTTAATTCCTACAAGTTGAGTTCCTGCATAGTCATCGAGGGATACTCTGCAATTGCTGCACACCAAGAAGAAGAAGCAAGGAAAGTAGTAGCCGGTCAACTTGTTCCAGAGCCACAGGTATTTGTGCGAAAATTTGAAAGCGTTTAAATTGGTTTTTGGTATTTCGCTTTCAATTCTTGGCACATACATACGTACACTATAATATAGTTGAGCTTATTTGCATGCATATATATACGCCACATATCACACATATGCGTATATACATGCATACAGACAGGCAATTCATCGTAGTTTAATCATTATAAATACATAAATATATTTGAACTGCTCTTGGATTCAATTGTTTGTTGTTGTTTATGTTCCACTGTCGCCCCCTCTCACAAACTTTCGTCCATAATTCGATTGCAATAATAATTACTGAGTTCGAGCAATTGTATGTACGAATATACATACATACAAATTAATCAAACCGTTTCTAGGAGTTTGAAAAAAATATATTTTATTTGAGGAGTACGACTCCGTTTCTTCTGTGTACAAAATTAAGACTAAAGTTACAATATTGTTCTGAGGCCAAAGTAGCCTTTGAAGATGTGAAAGCTTCTGCTGATCGAGCTAAAGCTTTAAGCTCGTGATGCTGTTTGGGCGAAGGAGGATTTGTTTACAAATGAACATTGGGTGTTTTGCGCGCTAGGCTTATTGTTCTCAAGAAAAGTTTGTTGACATTGAGTGTTTTGCGCGCTAGGCTTTTTATTCTCAAGAAGAGTTTGTTTACAAATAGACCTTGAGTGTTTTGCGCGCTAGGCTTTTTAAGCTGCGTGGGTGGTTTATGGATTCCACGAAGAGTTACTCGTGACTCAATGGAAATTGTTTAAAATACCGAAATATGGGGGGCTGAGAATGAATTGTCAAGAGTCCGAAAAGACTATGAAAAGTTGTTTACAATTTACATAAGGAACGCTAAGTAACTGAGGGTGATAACTTACACACCTACGTATATACCAGCTGCAGCGGCGAATTTTTCGTTTCTTGCTTTCCTTCGTTCGTCCGCCAGCTGCGCTTCTAGCTGCATACATACACACGCACATCTACACAGCAAGCTACAGCGGT
>JAEIFN010000302.1:0-71168 GCA_018903675.1 Zaprionus capensis | reverse complement strand
ATATAACTACTTCCGCCTCCCTTGTTAGCTGACAGACTTTCTTAAATAACTTCTGTGAATATTGTCCGATCGGATTGTAATTTGGAGACTGCGTAGATATTTCATTTAGCTTAGTAAATGTTAAAGTCAGATAGTTGTATCTTTTATACAGCGCTTACAAATTGAGTTCAAAAATTAAATTATTGATTTGTGGGGGCGGTGGGCGTGGCACCTAACATTTGAAATAAACTTGATCTGCTTATAGTACACAGGAGTCTTCCTGCCAAATTTGATAACTCTAGCTTTTATAATAGCTGAGATCTGTGCGTTCACACAGTCAGACGGACAGACGGAAAGACAGACAGACAGACAGACAGACAGACATGGCTCAATCGACTCGGCTTGTGATCCTGAGCAAGAATATATATACTTTATGGGGTCTCCCACGCCTCCTTCTGCCTGTTACATACATTTGCACAAAGTTAGTATATCCTTTTTTGACCATTTTCAATGGTCGAAGGGTATAAAAACAACTGCAGAACTTGCCGATTGGAAGGTAATTTTGCACCCAGAATTTGATGTGCGATGCGTCCAACCATATATACCGAGTCAGTCACATTGCGTGTCACTGGTTTTGTGTATACAGGTGATTGCAAACTTGTACTCAAATTGTAAGCGCTGTATAAAAGATACAACTTTTCTACTTAAACATATACAAAGCTGAATGAAATATCTACGTATTCTCAAAATTACAATCTGATCGGACAACAAACACAAAAGTTATTAAAGAAAGTAACAATTTAAAACCAAGTGCTTCTGTCAGCTAACAAGGGAGGCGGGCGAGCGCGAAGCGCGAGCGCCATCTGTCGGGATTAATTTCAAAGCATGTGCATATGCATATGTGTATGAATTTAAAAAATTAAACTACACGGGAACATAGGTCGAAGGGTATCCCACTGTCGCGTTTTGCGCGACTGTTGCTTTTCTTACTGGTTTTATTTTTGTTTTGATGCATGCACAGTAGTTCACTTATACATTTTATTTCTTTATAACAACAAATGAGCTACCAAATTAAAAATCTATATGAATTTATCTTAGAGCAAAGAAAAAATGAAAAGATATAATTAATGCATGATATTTTTATGAAGAAATATCTTGCTCTGTTCGAGGCTCAGCAGCATATGGCTAGCAACTAACATTTTTATATGAATTAAGTTTTTTTTATTATAGTTGCTATTACGCTTACCCTTGCATGCTATTTGTTTGCGCCGAAACTCGACGCCTGAAAGTAGGCAGCATATCGGCGTAAACAGTGCGAGAGTTACCGAGGGCTCTCGCGCTCTTTTATCCACTTATCCAAATTGTGTTAAGTTAGGCTTAAGATATACCAAACCTATGTACACAAAGTTAGTTGAAAAAATATAAGTGAAGTGAACTTTTTTTTTTCCCCCCCACCCTGCACCGGCACTACACACATACATTCTTACAATTAAATATTTAAATTGACTTACACATAATATCACATAAACACATTATTATATTATATTCTGTTTTTTTATTTTCCGTTTAAAATTGAAAACACTTAATCTAATACAAAGAAATATTTTACAATATTATTTCTTTGTTTACCTTTGTCAGTCTAGTGATCGCAGTTTGCCTTAGTGATCGCAGTTCGATCACAATCGACCGACCACCACTTTTTCCCATTCACTCAGTGTTATCGTTCCAGGGCTGCACTAGCTCAAATTTAAAAAATCTTACTTGGTGGGCAACCGTGACTTTTAAAGTCACTTATTATTATTTATCGTCTTATTGTGCACTGTGTTGTGGTATTACAAAGCGCTGCAACATTGCAAAAAGATTATCGAATATATTTTCCTCCGTCTGAGAAAATATATCCTACTAATAAATAATTATTTATTTATTTTTTCACAATATAATTTATTATTTGAAAATAAATTATATTATTTTATTTAAAATAAATTATATTACATCTTTTTCTCAGAATTTCATGCTGAGTATAATAATTGTTTCGATAATTATTATCACTCAATAAAATATATCGATATTTATAAAATAATATTTATATTATTTTTTTTGCAACGTTTTTTCAAAAGTATTGCCTTGTAACTTATCAACTTAGTCCTCGCTCAATAGATTCGATAAAGTTTCCGATCATTTGTATAATATTCTTGTTTATTGTTTAAACAAGAATTTCTGTTCGTCCAATTTTCTACGCTCTTCTCTTTCACGTTTCTGGTTCCGTCACCAGCATCAATTGCATTTTTCTCGCTTTTTTGAAAGCCTGTTATGCCAATTGATAGTAAAGACACCAAGAAACACCTTGTTGTACCCACGACTAAGCATAGACGCTCCAGCTCTCTTCCAAGTTCCCTTCTTGGTAGAACACCTTCTCCCGCCACATTACGGAAAGTTTTAACTCCGGCCACATCTAAGATTAGTCAGGTGCCAAAAATTTCGGTGCACACTCCTCCAATCACTCGTGCAGTTGGTCATCAGATCTCACTGGCAATAAAAATGGCACTCCAAGAGTTCATTAACGCTTCTGATAAGCTCACGCAGTTCGAAGCTAGGATTCAAAATTCTCCTACAGCCTCACTTCACACTCACAGAGTGCGTCTTGAGCAACTTCGATCCATATGGACTGCCGTAGAGCTCAAATATGAACTCTGTTCCAATTCATTGTCTCAAACGGAGACGAATGTTGAGGACAAGATCGCCATGCAAGCCCGGTATGACCACTGCTATTCTATATACGAGGAGCTTGCCTCTCAGTTAAATGAGAGTATCGAGACCGCAACGGCTCCCACTCCAGCACCTGCAGCACCACAAGTAGTCTTCCAGCAACGAAGCTACCGATCACCACCTTTCGATGCTGAAGTTTTCAGCGGTGACTATCTTAAATGGCCAACTTTCCGTGATCTCTTCACAGCGGTCTACATTTCCGATCCTGGCTTAAGTCAGATCGAAAAACTATTCCACCTTAATGCTAAGACCAGTGGAGAAGCGAAGGCAATCGTGTCCAAGTCCCCTCTCACGAATGAGGGTTTCTCGTCTGCGTGGAAAAACTTGACGGACAGGTTCGAAAATAAGAGGCTGTTAGTCAACAGCCAACTTAAGATCCTTTTCAACCTTCCGTTAGTTTCTCACGAGTCTGGAGCCGCCATCCAAATCCTTCAAAGCACTATACAAAGTTGCTTAACGGCTCTAGACCACTCCAAAATCAGCACAGAGAACTGGGATTGCCTTCTTGTCTTCCTATGCTCGTCTAAACTCCCAAGGCTGACGTTGTCACTTTGGGAGCAGTCAGTACAAAACAAGGCTGAAATTCCGTCGTGGAAGGAAATGTCTGATTTCCTTTCAGAGCGATATCGCACACTAGAAGCGATAGAGGACGTACAACCAAGTACAAGCGCACAGACTAGTTCCAAACCTGCTCGAAAAGAGCCTCCACCAAGGAAGGTCAACTCCTTTGAGACTAAGGTTGTAGGCAAACCACAAACCTGCAAACTTTGCTCAAAGGAGAACCATCCTATACGTCTGTGTCCGCGCTTTCTCCAAATGGCTGTTGATGAAAGGTCCAATTTCATCAAACAGCAGAAGTTGTGTCTGAACTGCTTCGCAAGAGGACACATCCTTAAAGATTGCACAAGTCAACATAATTGTTTCACGTGCAAGGGTCGCCACAATACACTCCTGCATCGTGGCACCCCTCCTACCGCGCCCTCTTCAGCAGATTCAGCACCAACTCCCAATTCTAATATACAGTCCACTTCTCCAACGACTAGTATTCAGAATTATTTCACGGCGAACACACAAGGTGTTCTTCTCGGCACTGCCCTTATAAATGTTTGCCATTTGGGCATGACTTATAAGGCACGTGCACTGATCGATCCAGGATCAGAGGCTACGTTCATCTCCGAACGGATGTTTAACATCATAAAGCCCTCCTACCAAGCCGTGAAAGTTCAGGTAGCTGGCTTAAATCAAGCCATCTCAGCCAATCCACAAAAGTTGTGTCACTTCCAGATTGGCTCCCCGATCACTCCCAGGTTACAGCTAGAAACTGCAGCCTTTGTTCTTCCTCAATTGGCAGGTAACCTTCCATCCTACTCAATTTCCAAGGATCTTCTGAAGGACCTGCCAAACCTCCAACTCGCTGATCCGCACTTCCACCAGAGCTCTCAGATAGACGTGCTCTTAGGAGCCGATATCCTCCCATCTATTATGAAGAGTGGCTCTGTATCCAAAATTTGTGGAACCCTGCTCGGTCAAGAGACCATATTCGGCTGGGTCCTCACTGGACCAGTAGCCCAGTCGAATCTTTCGACCGTGTCATCCTTTACCACAAGGATCAAGATCAGCAAGGAGCAAAGGCTTGATGATCTTCTCACAAAGTTTTGGGTTGTGGAAGATCTACCAGCCAAGCTGGTAAAAGTTTCTGATTCAGCGTGTGAAAACAACTTTCTCCGCACCACATCAAGAACTAAAGAGGGCAGATATGTCGTTACTCTCCCATTCAAGAATCCTGAAACCTTCGACTTAGGACATTCAAGGTCCATCGCACTCGCTCAGTTTCTCAGAAACGAATGTCGTTTAAAGAGAAACTTTCCTTTAAAAGAGCAGTACGACTCCATTATTCAGGAGTATTTAGATTTAGGCCATATGAGGCCGGTCTCCCCGAGTAACGACTGCAACAATTTTTATCTCCCTCATCATGCTGTTTTCAAACCTGAGAGCACCACAACAAAAGTTCGCGTTGTTTTCAACGCCTCCAGTCCGTCCTCCAATGGGAAGAGCTTGAACGATATCCTACATTCAGGACCCGTTCTCCAATCCGATCTGACTATGCAGATCTTGAAATGGCGTTTTTTCCGATTTGTTTTTAATGCCGACATCACAAAGATGTACCGGCAGATACTCGTTCACACGAGTCACACGCCATTTCAACGTATCCTCTTCAGGAACCCAAATGGCGAAGTTTGTGACTACGAACTCAACACAGTCACTTTCGGAGTTAACTGTGCTCCATTCTTGGCCATTCGGGTTCTTCAACAGCTTTCCCAGGATGTTAGCACACATCTTCCTCTCGCCAGCGACATCATATCCAACTACATGTACGTAGACGATGTCCTTGCTGGCGCGCATTCCATAAAGCGCGCCACTGCGTCCATACAAGAGTTATGCAAAGCTCTTGAGACGGCTGGCTTTCCCTTAAGAAAGTGGACCTCCAACCACAAAGATGTGCTAGCTAATATCCAAAAGGACCATCTACTAAACGCCGATTTCCTCGAACTAGAGGAAGCGAGCTTAGCAAAGACTCTAGGTATACGCTGGCAAGCGCATACGGATGAGTTTCTCTTTGCCCCCTCCGAAGAAGATGTGAGACAGTCTTACACTAAACGTGAAGTTCTATCTCACATCGCCAAATTATTTGATCCAGCAGGCTGGCTGGCACCATTCGTGGTCCGTGCCAAAATTTTCATGCAGGAGATATGGCTGCAAAATCTTGGATGGGATGAAGCGTTGCCACAAGATCTGAAGCAACGCTGGCAGGATTTCCTATCCAGCTACTCATCCCTCCATAGGATTCGGATCCCAAGATGGGTCCAATATACACCCTTAGCTAAGCTCCAAATCCATGGTTTCTGCGACGCATCTCAGCGCGCCTACGGAGCAGCTATTTACATCCGTGTTGAGATCCAACACAAAATTTCCAGCCATCTCCTTGTTGCCAAGACCAGAGTAGCTCCTGTAAAGACCATCTCCTTGCCTCGATTAGAACTCTGCGGCGCATTACTGCTCGCCGAGTTATCAGCAACACTCCTCCCTCAGCTTCCAGTCAATAGCTACGAAGAGTACTATTGGACTGATTCCACCATTGTGTTAGCCTGGCTTAATAAGCCTCCATGTCAATGGACGACATTCGTGGCTAACAGAGTAGCTAAGATAACTCAGCTCACGAGTTCAGGCAAATGGTCCCACGTCAGATCTGAGCACAACTCTGCCGATCTGGCCAGTAGAGGTGTCTCGTCAGAGGACCTCATTGGCAACAGTCTCTGGTGGCATGGACCCGATTGGCTGATCCTTCCAGCAGAAGAATGGCCTGTTGCGATCAATATCGCTCATGAAACAGACGAAGAACTTCGTCCTGTTAAATGCAACTTAACTAAGTTGCCTCCTTCATCCGGTTGCATCTTGGAGAGATTTTCCGAGCTCGACAGAGCACTGCGGGTAATGGCTTACGTATACCGCTTCATTCAAAGGTGTCGTAAGCCTGATCTTACGCTCTCTCCAGATGTCGGAAGTTCTGAACTCTCCAATGTTCAAGATCTGCTCATCCGAAATACCCAACGTACTCAATTCCTTAACGAGTACAACTGTCTGTTGAATAAGGCACAGATTGCAAGGAGCAGCGACATCATTAATCTAAATCCTTTCATTGACGCCAGTGGAGTCATGAGAGCGTGCGGTCGTGTGAGAACATCCGCTTCTTTAAGCTATGATGAACGGCACCCGCTCATCCTTCCGTACTCATGTACTTTCTCACACCTCCTTGTCCGTTTTACGCATCGTATCTCCCTCCATGGTGGAAATCAATTAATGATGCGTCTTATCAGATCGCGATACTGGATTCCAAAGCTCCGAACTTTAGTGAAAGCCACCATCAATTCCTGTCGAGTTTGTATTCTTCATCGAAAGAAGTTGCAAACTCAACTCATGGGTACTCTGCCCTCCGCGAGAGTCTCCTTTTCTCGACCTTTCACCCACACGGGACTCGATTTCGCTGGTCCTTTCGAAATCAAGAATTTCACTGGTCGAGCCTGCCTCATAACCAAGGGCTACGTATGTGTCTTTGTATGTTTCAGCACAAAGGCCATACATTTAGAAGCAACCTCAGATCTCACAACCGAGAAATTTCTCGCAGCCTTCGCGCGATTCGTCGCGAGACGTGGCTGCCCGCACAACGTCTACTCCGACAATGGAAAGACGTTCGTCGGAGCTTCCAAGGTCGTTGCTTCTGAATTTATGAAGGCAGTGAAGGCTGATATATCCATCAAATACAGCCATCAAAACCTCGCATGGCATTTTAATCCTCCCAGCGCACCGCACATGGGTGGCTTATGGGAAGCTGGAGTAAAGAGCTTCAAAACGCTCTTCTACAAGTCCACTTCCTCACTAAAGTATACATTCGAGGAATTATCCACGCTCCTTTGCAAGGTCGAAGCGTGCCTTAACTCCAGGCCGATTTCTCCCATGTCTGAGAGCCCCACCGATCTTTTAGCCTTGACTCCTGGCCATTTTCTGATCGGCGGTCCGCTCATGTCCGTAGCAGAGCCTGAAATCCAAGAAGACGCTGTATCCATCATCAACCGATGGCAGCGACTTAAGGCTCTGCATCAACAGTTTTGCTTCCGTTGGAAAGAGGAATACCTCAAAGAGTTGCACAAACGCTCCAAATGGCAACTCCCAACGAGAAACCTCCAAGTCGGCGATATGGTGGTTGTCAAAGAAGACAATCTTCCAGTCAACGAATGGCGTCTGGGCCGAATCCACGCTACACATCCTGGCGCGGATGATATTGTCCGCGTGGTGGACATCCTCACCACCCGTGGCGTTATCAAAAGGCCAGTAGCAAAATTAGTCCTACTTCCTTTAGAGGACACAGTCCAGACACCCTCCTAACCTTGTGTTGTCCATCAGTGGATATATGTTCTCCAAATACTAATCCATATATCCACCTTCTCCTTTCCAGATTAGTAAGATGGCACCACCAAAGGCACACACACCAGCGAAACCAAAAGGGGTAAACTCCTTCAGATGCCGCGTATGCAGAGGAGTCCACGCCCTGAAGAAGTGCCAGAGATTCCTGCGTCTGGCTGCGGAGAAGCGTCTTCGGGCAGTGTTAATCAACAAATACTGCCCGAACTGCCTCGCCCATGAACACTCGAAGGGTTCATGTCGCAGTGGAGGCACCTGTCGTACATGCGGCGAGGGCCACCACACGCTTCTCCACCTTCCAATCACCTCCCAACCCGAGAGGCAAGAGACACAGGCAACCTTGCCATCCGTGACGCCTCTTCCACCTTTGGAGTCCCTGGCGACGTCCCCATCTGTGGCGATCAGCATGATGCCGACCGCCATAGTCAACCTGGACATGGCCGGCAAGATCTTCGAGGTGCGTGTGCTGTTGGACGCGTGCAGCCCACACAGCCGCATGCCCACCTCATTGGCAAAGGCTTTTGGCCTCTCCGCCGAAAATGGGTTTTGCCGAGCCCTGTTCAGGTCAAGGACATCGCCAGAGTTCTCCATCACAGTGACTCTGAAGATGGAAGATGTGCAGATCAGGACTCCGGCACAAAAGGTTAAAAAGGAGCTCCAAACCAGCTATCCGGGCATCACGCTAGCGGACACTCGATGCCATGTGCCAAGCAGAGTATCCATCGTTCTGGGGGCCGACGTCTATGGAGACGTACTCCTCCCAGGGCTGGTTCCATCCCACGGTGGTTTGCCGTTGGCCCAGAACACTCTGTTTGGCTGGGTATTATCCGGTGTCTTTAAGACGTAGTCCGCCAGCGCCCATCAAGCCCCTCCAGCGGCCTCCAAAAAGATCCCGGCCCCAGCTATTTGCAATAGTATTGCAAGGGGGGCGGGATGTTTGCGCCGAAACTCGCCGCCTGAAAGTAGGCAGCATATCGGCGTAAACAGTGCGAGAGTTACCGAGGGCTCTCGCGCTCTTTTATCCACTTATCCAAATTATGTTAAGTTAGGCTTAAGATATACCAAACCTATGTACACAAAATAGTTGAAAAAATATAAGTGAAGTGAACGCCACGCGCCCCGCATTGTTTTTTATTTCGAATTGTTTTCGCGTCGGTCTTAAATTCTTTTCACAGCATTTTCGCCTCCACCAACGATCCCCCACCACAGAAGGAAGATCCGACGCCCCCCCCCCAAAATAATTTTTAAGTTTTTATTTTTAAAATTTTTTTTTTTTTTTTTCCCCTTTCTTTTTTTTTTTTTTTTTAAGGCAATATTAAAAAAAAAATTTTTATATTAAAAATTTTTTTATTTTTTTTTTTTTTTTTCTTTTTTTTTTTTCCCAATTTTTTGAATTTTTTTTGGGGGGGCCCCTATTTAGTAGCCCTTCTCTGATTGGTGGTTCCCTGGGCTCCTACACTGCATCGAATCTAGGATGATAATGTCGTTCAGCTAAGTTATTAGCAAATTAAATTAATGATGATGATTTCGCAGTTGTAGGGGAAAAAAGGGGGCCACAAGGATTGCTCTCAGGGGGGGGACCATAGGAAAGGAGGGCACATGCGACCACAACAACACCTGTGGATTCGCTTTTGCCATTATATTTTGTCCGTTTTCCGATCTTTAACTCTGCCTCTTCTATCATTTGAATCAATTATTAAGCTCTTCCGGTTCTCTTTACTAGCTTTCTTAATGTCGCAGCACGTTATTTCGACTCTTATTAATAATAAGTTAGTGTAGCGGGAATACGATCTGGCCAAGCAAGACCACCACCTCCAAAGCCGACGAGCTAGAGCCGGAAACTAAAACGTGCCCCGCAAGCTCAGATCGTCCGAAAAAACTAAACACCGTTGCACGTTACAGTTAATATCTTATTATTATTAGTAAGAAAAATGGCGCCCAACGTATGGGCCTCATTGAATAAAGTACTTATTCATTGGGACTCATTAATAAAAGATTCAAAAATATTCTTTCGTATACTTCCTTCTTTTTTTCAAATTCTTTCAAGTTTCAATTCCCGACTTAAAGTTTTTGTTTAATTATTCTCTTTTGCGTTGGAATACATTAAGATCAACATTAGTTGTATTAAGTCCACAAAAAGTTTAAGGCAAAAATCTCGTCTACTATGCTTTGGTGATCAGGTATCATTCAGTTAGCGGAAACACAATAGAAAGTCAAACTCAGGTTGACCTTTTGTCCCAATTGAGATACCACACTATTTGCTAGTGAATCTATCCCTTACTTGAATTAAAAGATTGAAGATTCGAGCGCTGGAACATAATTGTGTTGCTTCCGAGCATAGCTCTATCCGCGTTCAAAAATTCAATTTTTTCTTTCAAGCCTGTCTTAGTTATGTAGCAAGCTGGAATACAGATGAGTACGTTTACGAAATAAATGATAATTTAAATTAATCCTCCTACATTGCGCGAAAAAGTCATGCATAGAGTTCAAATTTGTATATGAAATTTTATCGTTAATTATTAACTGCATTAAAGAAAACATTAAATTACTTTTGATAGTAAATTGCTTTTTTAATTTTATTTTTTTAAATTTTCTTTTGATTGCTCCTAACCGAAGTTAGTTGGTTTTATTAGTAATTGTTATAAATCGTGAACAATATGGGGCTCGACCGATCTCCCGAGAAAGCAGGTGCTGACGCACAGTCCAAGTTAGTGTGTTCATTATGTGAAACACATATTAATTCAGTTGCTGAAACCTATAAAAGATCGTGCAATCACGATTTTCATAGGAAATGTATTGCAGCGCATTTCAAAAGTGACAACAAATGCCCAAAATGTAATGCCGTCTGTTTGACTGAAGCGGTACGTGTAACTACCCGTGGAAAATCCAAAAGTCGATTGCCTACAGATAATCCAGGTGATTCTTCAGATAAGGATAGGGCATCCACTTCAGCAAACGCTGCAAAAACAATCGAAACTGCCAGCGATAGAATAAACCCTGGTGAAGCCATGAATGCTATCGCATTAATTACAATGGAGCGCAGGCTTCTAACAAGTCTGTCTGAGAAAATGAGTGAACTCATACAGAATTCAGTCATGGAAACCATGCAAAGACTCATGATGACACCTCCACAGTCGACTATAAATAATACACGAGCACAAACCCCGATAGACAACTCTTCACATGAAGTAGGTTCCGTCTTAGGAATAGAACACCGACGAACCCAAAACTCGGGATCCCCCTTTTCGAATAGATCCCACAATACCGATCTGCTAAACCGTCCCGATAAAGTTGTCCATATCTTAAACGGATGGAAACTAAAGTTCTCGGGAACAGGCTTTTTATCAGTCGATAATTTTATATACAGAGTAGAAGCACTCACCGTACAGACATTGGAGGGAAATTTTTCTGTGTTATGCAAAAACGCCAGTGTTCTCTTCGAAGGCAAAGCCAATGAATTTTATTGGCGTTACCACAAGTCGGTAAATGAGATTCAATGGAATCAGTTGTGTGTAGCCTTGAGATTACAGTTTCGTCAAGAAAGGGATGATGCAGACATCGAAGAACTCATTCGAAGTAGGAAACAAAAAATTAACGAAAACTTTGACTGCTTCTTCTATAGCATATCTGTGCTGTTAGACCAACTGGAGCATCCTTTGTCAACGCAGAAAATAGTACGTCTTCTCAAAAACAATCTGCGACCCGAGATAAGGCATGAATTATTGAATATTGAAATAAAAACGGTATCAGAATTGAGAGACATTTGTCGAAGACGAGAGAACTTTTTAGAAGACGTAAAGCGTTCGCAAGGATATGTTAAAGGGACACCTTATCGACGAGAAGTTTCTGAACTTATAAAAGAAAACACAGAAGAAGAAGAATCGGATTTATATCCATGTGTAATCGGAGTCGAAGCGTTTACTTTAATTTGTTGGAACTGCAATCAAGAGGGACATAGGTATCAGGATTGTCTAGCTGAAAGACGAGTCTTTTGTTACGGCTGTGGGGCAAACAACACCTACAAGCCAGACTGCAGTAGGTGTTCAAAAAACTCGAAAGGCCGCACGCAGAAGTCGCCACCCAAACCGAAGGCTTCGAGTGCGCAGCGTAATCAGGGAACGATGACAGATTAGGGATACATCAGCAAATTCACCAGACTTACTTATAAACACTGACTTAACTCTCCTTCATCGGAAAATACACAATTTACCGGCAATTTCTTCCCTCGATAGTATTTCTACTTTCTTATTAAGGCGTTCGCCATCTAGAAGTTCCATTAGGATAAAAAGCTTTTATAAACGCGTTAAAGAGTGTCAGAGTGCATTAAGCCACATTTGCGCAATACCCGCCTCACGTACAGATCCTCGTCCTTATTTGACAATTCGACTGCTGAATCGAACGGTGTATGGACTGCTAGATTCAGGAGCATCAATAAGCTGCATAGGAGGTACTTTGGCCGTGGAAGTCCTTAACGGAGACGTGGCTTACAAACCTATAAAAGCAACTGCTTTGTAGGAGCGCTTGTCGCTCAAATAATTCTGAGCTACACCTAAAAGTATGCAACAGTAAGAGGCAACACTTTGGTTTTAGTCTTAGTAGTAGATTGCGATTATTTAAAATAGTAGCAAGTTGAAGCCTTTCAAAACTAGCAAAATAGAAATATATAAAACAATAAAAAAATAAACCCCTTGCTCCTGGTTGTGTTAGCGAACGAAAAAAAAAAATTTTAATAAAAAAAAAGGGGAATTGATTTTTTTTTGGTATCGATAAAGAAATGTTTCATTGCCAACATAGTAGGGGTGGATTGGTTTCCCGTGGAAAGGTGACTAGGCAAAATTACCGCGGCATTTTGAGCTTGAAAAGGCGCCAAAAGGTTTCCTGGATAGGTCAAGCCTTGGCTCTGCTTACTACCCACTCATTCCTTATACCGGACAGATCATTCTGCGGAACTAAAAGGACGAGCAAGCCTGAGCAGCCTTCATAAAAATTTATAATATATATTTTCATATATATCCATATATCAGGTAACTACATATAGGAGTTTTTCCAGTTGCCAATCGTGGCAAGCAATACCATGAGAAGTGGAGGTTTCCTCATTATTCCCCTCTTCTCTTCTTTATCTAGCGCAAGTTGCTGAGTTTGCAAGATTGACTTGCAAACAGCTGTTCTCTGCAAGACTTCACCTTACACCTCTCTCCGCTTCGAGCAAGAAGATTTTAGTTGTTTCGAGAGACGCGGAGCGGGCAGAAGCCCAGCTGGTCCGGGCTGTAGGCGAATCCAATTTTTTTTGTGTGTGAAGCTTAGCTGGCTAAGATATTTGACCGCCAATGCTAATGCAAACCTAAGTGAAGTGCAGTGACTTGCCTTATACAAAACGAAAGAGATGTCGGCAGTATAGGCAGAAAGTGCGTAAAGCGCAAGGTGCAAGGCAGCGGAAAGCGGTAAAGCGCAAGGTGCAGGCAACCGAAAGAGAAGCGACCTTTGTTCCCCGCTATCTATGAAATTCCCAAATTGCCAAATTCTTATTTTTTTTGTATTACTTTTATTATGTTAGTTTAATTGTTTGCCAAATTGAAGTGTAGTTAAGTCAGAAAAAGAAAAATTATAATTGTACCCATGGTGAGAGAATGAGAATGGAGTGCAGGCAAAGTGCAAAAAACTAAAATTAATCACAAAGAAAACCAAAACGAAATATAAATAATTACAAATAATAAAAGTTTAGCGAAAAATAATGAAATAAAACAAAAACTTATATCAAGTGAAACAAATGAACAGCAAAAGTGCAAAATAAAACATAAAGTGTGCAGAAAAGGCATGGTTTGACCCACTGTCCAACCGTTGCAGAACCCAAAGATCTCTTTTGCAGCATCTTCGCCGAAAGCGCTTTCGTCGATGGACAGCGGCAAACGGGGTAAGTGACCGATATTTCTATTTAAGACTTACACCGAGCAGACGAATCTAACGCATAAAGCACGCGCAAAGCTACTCGCTCTTTGATCGTTCTTTGAACGGCGCGCTCTTAAAGAATAAAAGAATACGAAATGCTCTCTTAAGTGAGTCTTCCGTCTTCTTCTTGCGTTCAGTTATTTTTTTTTCACGTCTATCGTTATTCGCAACTTTATCTTTGGTTGCTCATTTGTTACTCTACTATGAGAACCCAGAATACCCTAACGTAAATAATGAATGAAAACCAATTAAACTCTAAACTATAATATTATTTATATTTATTCATATCGCTTTTAAATTTTTAAATACTAATATCATATTGCACATGTTCTTATAAAATGCCATACTATTCCTCCACAGCCTCATTCTCCCACTTTATTTAATAACTTTAATTAATAGTACAAAAATGAATTTTGCTAGTAATAAATATAATAATAATTATTTTTAATAAATGTCAATTAGAGAAATGAACTCGTGCTAGAGTCTTTTTATAATAGGGTCATGCTCCGTGAACACAAGGTAGGGTACTAATCTATCAACTCGATCGTAGGGACCATTTATGACTGTAAACAAAAACAAAAACGGATGAAATGGTCAAGGTAGGGCGGGCAAGCTAATCAGCTGGAAAACACCACCAGCAAGCAAGCACGATCGACTCGAAGTTTTAGCTTTGTTTATGTTCTTTCCCTTTCCCTCTTCTCTACTTCTTTGCTTAGACTGTCTTCTTATCAGGTGCATTTAAGATTATCTATCCCCAACAAGCACGCGAAGTCAAATAAATTCTCTGTAGACCCAGCCAGCATTTACATATAGCACACCAAATCAGATGATCCCCCCCACTTCTCTCACCCGAAGCCTAGCCGGTTTTATCGCGTGCAGTGCTGCAATGTACTAACCATCCGCTGGTGATGAAATACTTTAACTATTTCTATGTAATATGCTACAGCTTCTACGGCTGATGGCAGTTCACAGCGTATAATAGGAAAGCTTAAATTAAATGTAGAATATAGATCCAAAGAAAAGTCTCTGGACTTATACATAGTTCCATCGTTGCAACAGGAACTGTATCTTGGCATGGATTTTTGGAGGCTTTTTGGGATATTCCCCAAAGAACTAGAAATAGCCGAGTTGAACTCCAAAGACAAAGACATTCCAAATCCTGAGGTTCAACAACACACTTTAACACAAGGTCAACAGTCCAAGCTAAATCTTGTGATCATGTGTTTTCCCTCATTTGCTGAGGAAGGGTTAGGAAAAACTAACCTGATAACACATTCAATCGACATAGGCAACGCTAAACCTGTAAAGCAAAGACTTTTTCCGGTTTCTCCAGCTGTAGAGAAGGAAATGTACGCCGAAATTGACAGGATGTTGAGCCTTGACGTTATAGAAGATTCTGATAGCGCATGGTCGTCACCAATAGTTATGGTGACAAAACCAGGAAAGGTTCGAATTTGTTTTTACTGCCGAAAGATCAATTCCTTTACGGAAAAAGATGCTTATCCACTGCCTCAAATAAGCGGTATATTAAGCCGTCTGCCAAAGGCTGAATATATTACTAGCCTCGAATTGAAAGACGCTTATTGGCAAGTGCCCTTAGAACCGCAATCACGCGATAAGACAGCATTCACTGTACCTGGTAGGCCGCTTTACCAATTCAAGGTCATGCCTTTTGGTTTGTGCAACGCTACCAGTACAATGTCGCGATTAATGGATAAAGTAGTTCCATTTAATCTCAGAAATGAGGTATTTATTTATCTAGATGATTTGCTCGTTGTTTCCTGCAGTTTTGAGAGGCATATCGAAGTCCTCAGAGAGATTGCGCTTCACATAAAGCGGGCAGGATTGACAATCAATATTGGCAAAAGTCATTTCTGCATGCGTCTTGTGAGGTATTTAGGCCACATTATTGAAGAGGGTGGAATTCGTACAGATCCTGAGAAGGTGTCGGCAATCACTCAATTTCCTATTCCTAAAACTCTTCGCAGTTTAAGAAGATTTATGGGAATGTGTGGGTGGTACCGCAAGTTTGTACCTAACTTTGCAACTCTTGCTTCTCCTTTGACCGATCTCATGACCACCAAAAGAAGATTTTCTCTTACTGAGACTGCTATAAAAGCATTCGAAGAACTAAAATCTTACCTCACTAAGGCTCCCGTATTGTGTAGCCCCGATTTCACCAAGCCCTTTGCCATACATTGCGACGCAAGCAAAACTGGAGTAGGAGCAGTGTTAGTTCAAACTTCGGAAGAGGGAGATGAGCAACCAGTAGCCTTTATTTCTAAGAAGCTCAACAAATCGCAGCGAAATTATACTGTCACGGAGCAAGAATGTTTAGCAGCAATTGTAGCTCTAAAACATTTCAGAGCTTACGTGGAAGGGCATGATTTCACAATCGTAGCCGATCACGCATCTTTAAAATGGTTAATGTCCAACCACGACCTCAATTCTCGTTTAGCTCGGTGGGCTTTAGCTCTGCAAAGATTTAAGTTCGAGATTAAGCACAGAAAAGGTTCGCTTAACGTTGTGCCAGACTTTTTGTCGCGAGTAAATGAAGACGAAGTGGCAGCAATTGATATTGAAGAAGGTTTGCTTATTGATCTTAATTCTGAGCACTTCAAATCCACCGAATATAAGGAGTGGGTCAGTAAAGTGCAAGCCAACAATGCCAACTTTCCTGACTTAAAGACCGAGGGAGGATATGTCTTTAGACGCGCAGAACATCTAACCGGCGAGCGAACACACGATGAATATGCGTGGAAGCTTTGGGTCCCCAAAGAATTGGTATCGCTAGTAATATCACGAGCACATAATAGTCCTATGGCATCTCACGGAGGCATACACAAAACTATTGAGCGAGTGAGACGATATTACTTTTGGCCTAACTTAATATGCGATATTAAGGCATATATCAATGCTTGTCAGGTCTGCAAATCAACCAAGGCTCCCAATCATGTGTTGCGACCACCTGGGAAAAGCTGTTGAAACTTATCGAGTTTTTCAGCGCCTTTTCGTTGATTTTCTCGGTCCGTATCCGCGCTCAGGAAGTGGGAATATCGGCATTTTCATTGTTTTGGATTATTTTTCGCAGTTTGTCTTTCTAAAGGCCGTGCGAAAAATTAATGCCGACGTTGTGGTAAAGTACCTCGAAGGCGAGCTCTTTATGACATTTGGCGTGCCGGAAACAGTGGTTTCGGATAACGGTTCGCAGTTCCGGTCTGAGGCGTTTCAAAAGCTCATGAAGCGATACGAAATAACACATACGCTGACGGCCTTTCATTCACCTCCAGCGAATGCCTCCGAGCGAGTGAATCGATCTGTGCTTTCAGCAATTCGCGCATGTGTGCATCCCGACCAAAAAAATTGGGACGAAAATTTGAACAAAATTTGTTGCGCTTTGCGTTCCTCGAAACACTCGAGTATAGGTACGACTCCGTATTTTATGACTTTCGGTCAGCAAATGGTGACCTCTGGCAACACTTACTCTCTTTTGAGGAAACTCAACGTACTAGAAGACCGTTCATTAGTGTTCGATCGGCCAGACTCATTCGAAATAGTTCGAGCTGAAGCTAAAAAGTGTATGCAAAAAGCGCATGATCACAATGAAAAGCTCTACAATTTGAGATCCAGTGAAATAACCTTCAACGAAGGTCAAGAAGTGTTCAGACGCAATTTTAAGCAGAGTTGCTTTGCGACCGGGTACAGCGCCAAATTTGGTCCGTCCTTTGTAAAGGCTCGAGTGAGAAAAAAGATTGGAACTGCTTACTACGAGCTAGAAGACATGCAAGGCCGAGCGCTGGGTAATTATCACGCCAAGGATATTCGGCAGTGATAGTGTTTCAGGCGGTATCTGTCTAGGGTATCTTGGAGAAAATACCCTAGTCAGATTCTACCGGGGGGGCTTTGTAGCGGCGCCTGAAGATACATTTTTTTGGAAAGCACCTAAAAGTATGCAGCAAATTTTTGAATTTTTCAATATCCGAAAGTAGGGGAATAGTTTTAGATCGCAAGTTATTGCATCGGATAAGAGGTTGTGAGATCAGATAAAAGCCTGGGTTCCCCTCAGTAGGATAAAACTAAAATGAATCAGCTGATCTTGAGTTGCTCTTCAATATCATCTGACGGAACAGTGACCACGGTCTTCCCGTGTGCTAGCCTCAAAAATTTTTCGGTACGATCTTTTCACTTCATAGTGTCAAGGAGAAGAGACGTCTCGCTGTTAGAAAATTCTTGAAACCACGTGAAATTCCTAACCAAAAATAAATATACATATATAAGAAGGAAAAGAAAGGAAAAATAAAGTGAAGTGCAAATTCAGTTAATAAAGATAATTGGCTTTCTGTTTAAATTTTTGCGTGAGTACATTTTCTTCCTCTGTAGAGTGAGGTTAAATTTGGTTTTTTTATTAAACAGAAAACTAAAAAAAAATCGCACCACTGTGTGAGGCTGCAAAAGAGAAAAAAGGCCGTTAGCGGATTCAGCCTTTGAACAGCTGCGACTTTAACAACAGCGAACTGTTCCCCCTTTTTTCTTTCCCCTCCATCTTTTTCTCTTCTTTGCGGTTCAAAGATCGGCCAGGTATGTAAGGTGTGCTAAGTTACGCTTTTAGCCAAGTTCTAATCCATCTGTTGTTCCCTCTCAGGCAAGGCAAAGCAAGCAGTAGCCAAGCAGTAGCCCTTTGGGGCGCGTGCCATAGAACTTGATCAACACGCTCCCATAGGAGTACCCCACTGCACCTAGTGCCCAAGGAGCATCTCTCTACACCTAGTGGCGAAGAATCACCCCTCTACTCATAGAGCTATAGGGGCACCCCTCCGCACCTAGTTTCCGAACCAGCCACTTTGCACCACGTGCCACAACTCATACAAGCCGGCCAACATAACCTAGCACCCAGATCAGCGTCAAAGCACATGGAGATCGACATCTAGGAGCCGATAGGATTAATAAAACAACAATAATTTAAACATTTGTGACTAAAAACAACTCCTGCAAATTCAACATGCTATACTAGATGATCAGCCAAGACACAAACCAACCAACAATCAAAACTCAATTTATACGTTGCGCCTAAATGCACGCAGTGCAGAAGATGATAGATCTTGTTAAAGAAAGCTTTTAAAACCAAGCCAGAGCTGGTTTAGAAATAAATAAACATTATTTTTAATAATTAATTATAGGGAAACAACTTTTGCGCAGCTCATGTTTTAAAAGAAAAGATATTTTTTTGAGGAAATATTATGCATTTGCAGTCACTAAAACACAAAACATAAATTATAACACAAAGAAAAAGAAACACCAGCATGCCACATTTCTTCAGCACCCGGAAGATCGATCTTTCGTCGATGGAAGCAACAACGCGGTGAGTTCGTTCCATTACACACTTTTTTATGCATTTTTATACCCTTCGACCATTGAAAATGGTCAAAAAAGGGTATACTAACTTTGTGCAAATGTATGTAACAGGCAGAAGGAGGCGTGGCAGACCCCATAAAGTATATATATTCTTGCTCAGGATCACTAGCCGAGTTGATTGAGCCATGTCTGTCTGTCTGGATGTCCGGATGTCCGGATGTCCGTCTGACCAGATGAACACACAGATCTCAGCTATTATAAATGCTAGAGACACCAAATTTGGAATGAAGGTTCCTATGTACTCGGCGCAGATCAAGTTTATTTCAAATGTTAGGTGCCACGCCCACCGCCCCCACAAATCAATAATTTAATTTTTGAACTCAATTTGTAAGCGCTGTATAAAAGATACAACTTTCTGACTTTAACATATACTAAACTGAATGAAATATCTACGTAGTCTCCAAATTACAATCCGATCGGACAATAATCACAGAAGTTATTTAAGAAAGTATGAGCATAACACCAAGTGCTTCTGTCAGCTAACAAGAGAGGCGGGCGAGCGCGAAGCGCGAGCGCCATCTGTCGGGATTAATTTCAAAGCATGTGCATATGCATATGTGTATGAATTTAACAAATTAAACTACACGGGAACATAGGTCGAAGGGTATCCCACTGTCGCGTTTTGCGCGACTGTTGCTTTTCTTACTGGTTTTATTTTTGTTTTGATGCATGCACAGTAGTTAACTTATACATTTTATTTCTTTATAACAACAAATGAGCTACCAAATTAAAAATCTATATGAATTTATCTTAGAGCAAAGAAAAAATGAAAAGATATAATTAATGCATGATATTTTTATGAAGATCTATCTTTCTCTGTTCGAGGCTCAGCAGCATATGGCTAGCAACTAACATTTTTATATGAATTAAGTTTTTTTTATTATAGTTGCTTTTACGCTTACCCTTGCATGCTATTTAAGCGATACTCTTTAGAATTAATTACATTTTTTTCATACGCATGCCTCATTTATGAATTGTTAACGCCACATTAATGAAAACATTTACATATTACAAATGCATATAGTACGTTTTTATTACTCGCCATAATTTTTACTCCCAATTTTAGAATTCTTTTAGGTGTGTCCGCTATTCAGTAGCCCTACTCTGATGGATGATTCCTTGTGCTCCTACACTGCATCGAATCTAGGATGATAATGTCGGTCAGCTAAGTTATTAGCAATTGAATTCATGCTGATGATTCCGCAGTTGTAGGGGACAAAGGGGTCACCAGAGCTATGCTCTCAGGTGGGTGACCATAGGTAGGGAGGGCACATGCGACCACAACAACACCTGTGGATTCGCTTTTGCCATTATATTTTGTCCGTTTTCCGATCTTTAACTCTGCCTCTTCTATCATTTGAATCAATTATTAAGCTCTTCCGGTTCTCTTTACTAGCTTTCTTAATGTCGCAGCACGTTATTTCGATTCTTATTAATAATAAGTTAGTGTAGCGGGAATACGATCTGGCCAAGCAAGACCACCACCCCCAAAGCCGACGAGCTAGAGCCAGAAACTAAAAGGTGCCCCGCAAGCTCAGATCGTCCGAAAAAACTAAACACCGTTGCACGTTACACGGAAAGAAGAAGAAAAGACAGCTGATCGCGGAAGTAGTGAAGAATAGTTGCAACACACAGTCGGTCGGTAAAAAAGCGAAAAAGCAGCGTCAGCAGTTAAGCTCGATTTATAATTTGAAGATTAAATAAGTTACTACTACTATAAACATTTGGATTGAACCATTAATTAACTTTTATATGAACTATTAATAAACATCGTACATTTGGGGGCTCAACCTGTCTGAGTGTAAATACTAGAGAAAGCAGCAGAAAGTTGACAGTCGTT
Source organism: Zaprionus capensis (assembly GCA_018903675.1). Taxonomy (NCBI): domain Eukaryota; kingdom Metazoa; phylum Arthropoda; class Insecta; order Diptera; family Drosophilidae; genus Zaprionus; species Zaprionus capensis. Next base: position 50,248 of record JAEIFN010000302.1, on the reverse strand, counting down.
GGTGCAGTTAAGTGTATAGTAATTCCAAATCAAAGTCGTACAGTTGAACAGTTGTGGAGTAACATTAAAAGTACCAAAAACTTAAGTTGTTTTACGTCGTGTAAAAGTTGCAAAAAGACACAAAGGAGGTGAAATTCACATAGCGGTCGGTCGGCGTCTGTTGAAAATTCCTAGAAGCGTGGTGAAATTCGGTTGAAGTTTGCAGTTGTGTTTGGACGTGCGCATAAAAGAATAATCATAAAAAATGCCGAAACCAGCTCGTACGCCAGCAAAAAAAAACCAGAGAGAGGAGAACAATTATGGAACCGAATAATATTGCAGATGTGAACAAAAAAGTTGATCAGCTGTTGCAGTTGCTAGCGTTGAAAGTCGAAGTAGATGAACGAAACGAAAATCAAACGAAAATATCGATAGATGGTTTCGAGAAAATTATAAATGACTTTGATGGAGTATCAAAGTCATCCTGTAAAAAAGTGGTTCGAAATTTTTAGAAAAGAATGCTGATGCATATGAGTTGTCGGACAAACAGAATATGTACAAGCCCGAAGTAAAATGATTAATGCTGCCAAGTTGTTTTTAGAATCGGAGTGCGTATCGAACTATGAAACACTTAAGAATGTACTTATAAATGAGTTCGAGCGACATTTGAACAGTGCGGAGATTCATGACTTATTACGTGAACGGAAAAAATTAAAGTCAGAATCGTTTCATGAATATTTGCTAAATATGAAAAAGATTGCCAGTATCGGTAACATTGAAGAGCCAGCAGTTTTGCGCTATATAGTAGATGGGCTGCAGATACAAACAGTTAAAAGTTAGCTTGTATAGATGTGCTACGTACAAAAACCTTAAAGAGGAGTATGATTTATATGAACTCGTACAAGAGCGGAGCAAGAATCGCGATGAGCATATTGGCAATGAAAGGAAAAAGTCTCCGAGTACACAGAAAGTTGATGGAAAAAAACAAGAGTACTGTTTTAACTGCGGATCGGCGGACCATAAGAGGAAAGAATGCACAGCTGAAACGAAATGCTTTAAATGTAACGAGAACGGTCATATATCACGCGACTGCCCACAAAAAGTTCGCAGTGTAAACATAATTGCAGAGCAAAGTCGTAGGAAAACGGTAACCATAAATGGAGGCGAAGTTGAATGCCTAGTGGATACAGGAGCAGATGTGTCACTGGTTAATGAGAATGCACTAAGGAATCTAAAAGCGTATCGGTATTGAAAGGACTAGGTAATACCACTTCGAAACCAATTGGATCTTTTATCGCAATCGTTGATGTGGACCAAGTAAAAACCGAACATCAATTTTTGGTTGTAGAAAGTTGAACTGCGAAGTAATATTGGGATTTGATTGTATAAAAAATTTCATTTTACAGCTGATGAAAATGGCTTTAAATTTTATGACACTGAGCAAAAAGGTACATCAAAAAAAGAAGATCAGCTGGTCTATAACGTGGTGGAGGAGTCAAATTCAGCTTCAGCCCCACTAAAATACAAGCAAATTGTTGAAGAAATTATCGAATGCAGTTACAAGTCGCCAGCAGTAAAGATGCAATGTCCTATAAAAACGACTTACTGGTGGAGGAGTCAAATTCAGCTTCAGCCCCACTAAAATACAAGCAAATTGTTGAAGAAATTATCGAATGCAGTTACAAGTCGCCAGCAGTAAAGATGCAATGTCCTATAAAAATGGAAATTATACCAGATGGAGTTGTGAAACCATTTCGCCAAGCGCCAAGCCGTTTGTCTGAAGACGAAGCAAAAGCCGTAGCACAACAGGTGGATATGTGGCTCGATCAAGGGATTGTTCGTAAATCGACGTCACACATTGCAAGCAGAGATAAATCTCTGAGAGTATGCGTCGACTATCGGAAACTGAACAGTATGGTGCTAAAAGATCGTTTTCCGGTTCCGCTAATCGAAGATGTGATTAAGAAACTCAAAGCTGCCAAGTTTTTCACAATCATGGATCTTGAAAATGGCTTCTTCCATGTACCAGTGGATGAAAGCAGCAAGGTGTATACAGCATTCATTACTCGAAAAGGACTATTCGAATTCAACAGAGCGCCGTTTGGTTTTCAAAACTCTCCAGCCGCATTTATAAGATTTGTTAATCATATCTTTCAACCGTTGATTAATGAGGATACTATGCAGCTCTACATGGACGATATAATTATATATGCAAAAGATGTTGAAGATTGTATGCAGAAAACAAAACAAGTCTTGGAGGTAGCCGCTAAGTATGATTTAAAAATAAACTGGAAAAAATGTAGTGTCTTGCAGCAGCAAATACAATTTTTGGGCCATGTTATCGAAGAAGGAAGGATCTGGCCTGGCGCTGAGAAAACTGCAGCAGTAAGTCGTTTTGCTACACCGAAGAATATCAAAGCTGTGCAAGCGTTCTTAGGACTTACTGGGTTTTTTCGTAAGTTTGTGCCACAATACGCGCAAGTAGCACGGCCACTTACGGAGCTATTAAAGAAGGATTTTAAATTCAAGATCGGTCTAGAGGAGCTGCAGGCAATACAGCAATTAAAAGACTTATTGATAAGTGAACCAGTTCTACGAATTTATGAAAGAGATGCACCAACAGAGTTGCATACAGACGCATGCAAGGACGGATATGGAGCAGTATTGTTGCAAGAGTTTAACGGAAAATTGCATCCGATTTATTATTGGAGCAAGAAGACGACACAAGCAGAATCAAAGCAGCACAGTTACATCCTGGAAGTTAAGGCGGCTTATTTAGCACTCAAAAAGTTCAGGCATTATCTGCTTGGAATCAAGTTCAAGTTGATCACAGACTGCATCGCTTTCAAACATACTACCAACAAAACTGATATGCCAAGAGAAGTTGCTCAGTGGATCCTATACTTGCAAGATTTTGATGTACAAATAGAACACCCGAGCTGCTGAAAAGATGAGACATGTGGACTACTTAAGTCGGTATCCTTTGCGAGTATACAATGTCACTACAGAACTGGCGGTGCGTCTGGAAAAAGCACAGCAGAAAGATGATCATGTGAAAGCAGTCATCAAAATTTTACAAAACAGTCCATATGAAAACTTTAAGCTAAAACGCGGACTGCTTTTTAAAGAAGTCGCAGGCGGCGAAGTGCTAGTGGTACCGAAGCAGATGGAGCGGGAAGTGATCAGAAATGCTCACGAAGCTGGTCACTTTGCCACTCAAAAAACGATGCACAGTATTCAGCAGCAGTTTTACATTCCTCTCCTGGAAGGTAAAGTAGCCAATGTTATTGCTAATTGTATCAATTGTATCATACACAGCAGAAAATTGGAAGGCTTCTTGCATTGTATTGCAAAAGGTGATGTGCCACTCCATACGTTGCATGTGGATCACCTAGGACCCATAGATGCCACGTCAAAGCAATATAAATACATATTTGCAGCTGTTGATGGGTTCTCCAAGTTTGTCTGGCTGTTTACAACGAAATCTACCGGTCACGAAGAAGTTATCAAGAAGTTAAACGAGTGGGCAGGTGTCTTTGGATTTCCGAGACGCATTATTAGTGACAGAGGCGCTGCATTTACCTCGAATGCCTTTACAGACTTTCTAAAAGAAAATATGGTGGAACATGTGTGTTCAACAACGGGAGTCGCCAGAGGAAATGGCCAAATTGAACGAGTGAATCGGTCAATTCTCTCAATTATATCAAAGTTGTCAGCAGTAGAACCGTCAAAATGGTTCAAGTATGTACCACGAGTGCAGAGGGCGCTTAACTCACATATACACGCTACTACGAAGTCATCGCCGTTCGAGCTGATGTTCAGAACTAAAATGAACACCAAAGTTGAAGATCAAGTGCTTGACTTGGTAAACGAAGAGCTGATTGAGCAATTCAACGATGAGCGAGTAAAATTGCGAGCTGAGGCTAAGGCAAATATCGAAAAACCTCAGAAAATCTACAAGCAGAATCATGACAAAAAACGTCGTCCGGAACATGGATATAAGCTGGGCGATCTCGTCGCCATCAAGAGGACTCAGTTCGTAGCAGGACGCAAGTTAGCCAGCTCATATTTGGGTCCATACGAAATTATTAAAATAAAGCGCCATGGACGCTTCGATGTAAGAAAAGCTGATAAGGACGCCGAAGGACCGCGTGTTACAGCAACTAACTGCGACAATATGAAACTTTGGAAATTCGTAATAGAGAACGAAGAGCTGTTGTCATCCGGGACGGATGAAGATTAGGAGGGCCGAATGTAAGGTGGCATCACACTGATGTTTTGCCATTCCCCTGGAAGTAGTTGAGAGAAGGATGGCAACGGAAAGAAGAAGAGAAGACAACTGATCGCGGAAGTAGTGAAGAAAAGTTGCAACACACAGTCGGTCGGTAAAAAAGCGAAAAAGCAGCGTCAGCAGTTAAGCTCGATTTATAATTTGAAGATTAAATAAGTTACAACTAGTATAAACATTGGATTGAACCATTAATTAACTTTTATATGAACTATTAATAAACATCTTACATGAATTATATCTTGACTCTGCTGGGGTTGTACATTTACTGTAGTAGTCAATAACATGGTTTTTATCGTTTATCTTGTGCATGAGTATCGCAACATAACCCACAGAGCTAGCATCTTTATGAAGCTCAACCGGATATTGTGGATCGAAAATTGTTAATACTGGGCTGCGGGTCAATGCAAAGATTATCTCCTTTCTCACTGCTTCATGATTTTCCTTCCAAACAAAACTATTATTGTTTTTAGAAGTAAGCCAAAATAGAGGCTTTAACGTTTCAGAGAATTTTGGCAAGAATTGTCGAAAGTATGATGCTAATCTAATGAACTGTCTTAGCTGCGCGACCGTTTGCGGAGGTGGCAATTCAACTAATGCCTGTCTCTGTCTTTATAGATGGGTTTACAAAATACGTTTATTTACACCATACTCTGAAGATAGATGCAGCCAATTGTATAGTATCAGTGAAAGCAGTTATTTCCTTGTTTGGTGTTCCATCCCGTATCATAGCAGATCAGGGACGATGCTTTGCGGGATCTGAGTTTAAGGAGTTTTGCTCTGTGCATAATATCAAGTTGCATTTAATTGCCACAGGAGCTAGTCGGGCGAGTGGACAGGTCGAGCGTGTAATGACTACCCTTAAAAGTTTACTAACGGCGGTGGAGACAGGTCAACGTTCGTGGCAAGAGGCATTAAAAGAGGTTCAGTTAGCAATAAATTGCACAATCAATCGGGTCACTAAGTTTAGTCCGTTACAGCTTTTAATTGGAAAAGACGTAAGACCATTAGGAATGCTACCGAATATTGTTGAAGAAAAATATGATAAAATACAGAATCTAAGAGCACAAGGAAATTTTAATATAGAAAGTAATGCTAATTATGATAAGGAAAGAAGCGATAAAAGAAAGGCAAACGTTATAAAGCATAAAGTGGGTGATCATGTTCTGCTCAAGTGCGAAGAAAGAAATCAGACCAAATCCCAAATTTAAAGGCCCGTTTGTTATAACCGAGTTACTTGAAGGAGATCGATATTGTTTGAAGTCATTAACAAGCAAGCGAACATACAAGTATCCTCATGAGTGTTTGAGGGCGTTGCCGGTCGAGACAGTTTCTGCGGAGATGGATGAGGATATGATGAGTGGTGGCGTTGAAACAGATGCAAATGGTGGCGTTGAAACATACGTAAGAGACAGTGTCAGTGAGGGTACTGGCGTTGAAACAGACGCAAATGGTGGCGTTGAAACATACGCGAGAGACAGTGCCAGAGAGGGTACTGGCGTTCAAACAGACGCATAAAGGTGTAACGTCATGATCCAAAAGGACTCTTCGAGAAACATAGGTAGACTTGGTCCGCTATCTGGACATTCATCTGTATGATTTGAATATCAAATTAGTTGTAAAGATTATGTTTTAAATTGATTTTAAGGAAGAGGAAGAAATACTTGAGCAGGGCATATTAACATGAATTGCTAAATTTATACACGAGGAAGTGTAAAAGTCAGGATTGGCCGTGACGGAGCATTGGTAGCATTATTTGAATTTAGTACAGCAACAGGAATATTGTATATGTCAAAATTGTAATAAAGAAGAATAGAGAAAACAGAACTACTGTCATTGCTGTCTTGTGTTCTTTATATCACCGAGAGTCGGTGAGAGGACTAACGTTAAATTTTCTGACCGAGTGTGACCCGTGCCTACGTGTTTGGTGTGTTGCCTCTTCCGTTGGTTCGTTCTGTGTACATCACACGAAGGAGTGTGTGAGCGAGACTGGACAGGCTATTTGCCCGTTGTCAAATTTTTAAGTATAGAAACAATGTATTTACATAAGGCGTAAGAAGGGAATCCTATAGAGGAGCATATTAGTCTCAGTGGTGTCCCTTCCTTATGGATTTTGGGTAATCCATAAATTCTCGGTGGTGCTGCATTAGTTGTGTTAAGCTTATTTCTTTCGGTCCTTGAAATAAGCTCCTTCCTAAATAATTTCTCCACTAGCTCGTTGTTTTTCTTTTGTAATCGTGATGTGGGGTCCGTTTTTTGTTTTCTGTACGTGCAGAAATCTCCTAATAATTTCAACATTTTGTTTCTATAAATCGAAATTCAACATAAAAACGCCATAGAATTCAAAGACAAGATAAATGACGAAAACATCAACGATGACGAAATACTCGTCTCTTTCGACGTAGTGTCACTTTTCCCCAGCATACCATTAGACTTAGCTTTATCAGCTATAAAATCAAAATGGACACAAATACAACAACATACAGACATCCCTGAACAAACTTTCCTAGAAATAGTTAAGTTCTGCATCGTGGAAAACAGATACTTCAAATATGAAGACACAATTTTCTCGCAATTAAAAGGTATGCCAATGGGTTCCCCAGCTTCACCCATAATTGCAGACATTGTAATGGAAGAATTATTGACGAACACCTTGCAAAAATTGAAAACAAAACCACGACTACTAACAAAATATGTCGATGACCTGTTTGCAATTACAAAGTCCAACGAAACAGAAAACATACTCCTCGAACTTAATTCGTACCATAAAAACATAAAATTCACAATTGAGAAAGAACAAAACAATAGGCTACCATATTTGGATTCAACAATAAATAGAGTAGGAGGAAAATTAAAATTAAAATGGTACAAGAAAACGATGGCATCGGGAAGATTAATTAATCACAATTCGAAACATCCAAGGACGATGATAATTAATACAGCAAGAGGCTGTATTAAACGAATGTTTGACATTTCTGACAAAATGTACCACAAAGAAATTAAGAAGGAAGTAACAAAAATACTTACGGACAATGACTTTCCAAAACCCTTAATCAATAAACTTATTCAAAAATATCAGAATACACCGAAGGACAACAAAAATAGACAATTAAAATTATATAAATCTCTCATCTATGTACCTACACTATCCGAAAGAGTAATGAAATCTGACTGTTACAATAGTAAAGAAGTACAAATAGCACATAAACCGTTCCACACACTGAGGCATCTTTATAGTAACACAAAGTCAAAAATAACTGCACTAGATAAAAATAATGTTATATATAAAATTCCTTGCAATGGCAACACTACTGAAACATGCAATGGAGTGTATGTACGAACGACAAAATTAAAATTAAAAACAAGATTAACGCAACACAAATCTGATTTTAAATTACGCCACCAATGTACAACACAAAAAACAGCTCTCATGACCCACTGTGCAAACAAACACCACTCTCCCAATTTTGACGCAACAACAATACTACAACAAGAACAACACTATGCTAAACGTTACACTCTAGAAATGCTACACATAATTAACACACCAACACAAGATAGATTAAACTACAAAACGGACACAGAAAATTGCGCTCATATATACAGACATTTACTTCCTAAGCTAGTAAGGAAGTCCGCGCCCGCAAGAGCAGACGTGTCAAATCAATGTATGTAATTTAGTATTGTTCAGTTTAGTTTTTAGTTTTATAAACATTGTTAAACATTTTTCCATTTTTGTATTTTTGTAATGTGTTTTTAGCCCTGAAGACGGTTTACCGAAGTGTAACCGAAATATATCGGAAAAATAAAAATTACAACAAATTGTTGTTTTTATTTGAACCTTGACCTTGAGCCAGCTATAATGAGTATAAACTTAAATTAGATATAAACTATGCACTTATGGTGTGTTACTTTATTTGTTATTCTTCTTTCTACTTTTTTGACTTAAAACAATTAAATTAAACGTTTTTAATCGAGAATCGATAAAAAAAACACACCGACCACGCCAATCGCAAGCAAACTGATTTTTAGCATGTCAGCCCTGTCCACTTTTTGTTTAATTCCAAGAAAAATATCGGCGTTCTTTATTGAGCGCGAACATTTCCTTTCTTAATTTGGTATTAACATTAGTATAGAAAAACCAATTTGTAATTTAAAATTGTGAAAAATATATTAAGAGTATTGATATGCATTTACAACATAAATTTAATGTGCGATACGCAAAATTTGCATACTAGCTTTAATCGCATTTTGCAAAGTTTGTTACGTCTTACAATTTGGTATGCATTTATGCTAATTTTTGCGTCAGCTATGCAAACATTTTTCCGTAAGCAATGCGTATGCAATGTATGTATCACCACTAAGCATCGAACATATAGAGTACTCAAACAGCGGAATCTACTCATTTGAAATCTAAGAGCTACATAAATAGCCAAATTAAAAATGCAAAAGAATACAGGCAAAATAAAAGAAAAATAGCCAAACAATAATTAAATAAAATCACTCACAGTTTGTTGTTTTCCATTGACGAAAGATCTTCCGTGGTGTGGTGTAATTTTATGTGTGTGGGTATAGATGTCTGCATTATAGTTTATTTCGTTTGTCACTAATGATTTTTTGTGTTTTGATTGTGTTTGTCGGAACGGAAATGTGCGTAACAGGCAGAAGGAGGCATCTCCGACCCCATAAACTATATATATTATGAATCAGTATCAGTAGCCGAGTCGATTGAGCCATGTCTGTCTGTCCGTCTGTCCGTCTGTCTGTCTGTCCGTCCGAATGAACACCTGGATCTCGGAAACTATAAGAGCTAGAGTCATCAAATTTTGTGACAACATACGTATATATTGCAGTGTCTCAAAGTTTTTTTGAAATTTGGACACGCCCCTTCCCGCCTCTGAAAATGAGTAATAACTATAAACACTATTTATACTATGATAACACAACCCCACAAAAACAAAGGTTGTCATGATCTGGGTATGCGGCATATGCAGTTATATGTATTTTGGGTCGCTGAATCCGAATACGGGGTCAGAAATTCTCCATCACATCTGGATTTTGACCTAACCTCAGAAAACTGAAAAACCTTTGGATATCCCCCAAAAGATATAGAATCGTGATCTGGGCATGCGATATATGTTTTAACATGTATTTTATCCTTTTTAGTCCGAATCCGAAGTCCAAATTTACATAGCACGTCTGAGTTTCGACTTAACCTCAAAAAACTCGAAAAATTTTTGAAGGCCCAAAAAATAATGGGGGGTCATGATCGGGTCATGCGATATATGTTTCTATATGTTTTTGGACCTTCCGAATCCGAATCCGAATCCAAATCATGCCCAGATCACGATTCTATATCTTTTGGGGGATATCCAAAGGTTTTTCAGTTTTTTGAGGTTAGGTCGAAATCCAGACGTGATGGAGAATTTCTGACACCGGATTCGGATTCAGCGACCCAAAATACATATAACTGCATATGCCGCATACCCAGATCATGACAACCTTTGTTTTTGTGGGGTTGTGTAATCCATGGCCTTATACAGTCAGCTCCTGACTGTAGCGTTTGTATTTTTTTTCTGTGTATTTATTTAGGTCACTTGTTGTTCGTTAGAATTACCCTTTTATGGTCATTTGCAGATAAGCAGAGAAAATAATAAAACAAAAATTATTGGCAACTTACGATATTTATGTAGGAATTGGATCTGAGCAAACACTAGTTATTGACAGGTATTGATATGCGTTACTTTGAGAATCCTGAGATAAAACAGTTAGTGCAGGAGTCATTGTTTGAAGAATTAGACAAAGATCGTCAGGAGCTACGAACACTAGCTAGGAATAATATCACAGAGCTACAAAATGAAAATCAAAAAGCATTTAATCAAAAACGTAAGGCAGAAAAAATATATAAAGTGAACGATCTGGTAGCTATTAAGCGTACACAATACGGGGTAGGATTGAAGTTAAAAGGGAAATATCTTGGACCGTATAAGGTAGTGAAAGTTCACAAACACGGCAGGTATGATGTTGAGAAGATAGGTAATGAAGATGGCCCATTCAAAACTTCAACAGTAGCAGAATATATGAAGGTATTCGGGACGAATATAGCGTCAGGAGGGCCGAATGTAGGAATTGGATCTGAGCAAACACTAGTTCGTGAGACTCGGAGTGGTCAGCACTATTAAGAGCCAGCAACTAGTTCATAATAAAACATATCGGCTAACCAACTATCGAGTCACTAATAATTATCGATAAGGTCGACACTTAATGCCAGAATCTCGGTCGGTGAACATGTTTAAAAAACTACACGCTATTAATTAAAATAAAACATTGTTAACTATAAGATATGCATTTACAACATAAATTTAATGTGCGATACGCAAAATTTGCATACTAGCTTTAATCGCATTTTGCAAAGTTTGTTACGTCTTACAATTTGGTATGCATTTATGCTAATTTTTGCGTCAGCTATGCAAACATTTTTCCGTAAGCAATGCGTATGCAATGTATGTATCACCACTAAGCATCGAACATATAGAGTACTCAAACAGCGGAATCTACTCATTTGAAATCTAAGAGCTACATAAATAGCCAAATTAAAAATGCAAAAGAATACAGGCAAAATAAAAGAAAAATAGCCAAACAATAATTAAATAAAATCACTCACAGTTTGTTGTTTTCCATTGACGAAAGATCTTCCGTGGTGTGGTGTAATTTTATGTGTGTGGGTATAGATGTCTGCATTATAGTTTATTTCGTTTGTCACTAATGATTTTTAGGCCATGGATTTTAAAAAAATTCATGGACTATTGTGTTTGTCGGAACGGAAATGTGCGTAACAGGCAGAAGGAGGCATCTCCGACCCCATAAACTATATATATTATGAATCAGTATCAGTAGCCGAGTCGATTGAGCCATGTCTGTCTGTCCGTCTGTCCGTCTGTCTGTCTGTCCGTCCGAATGAACACCTGGATCTCGGAAACTATAAGAGCTAGAGTCATCAAATTTTGTGACAACATACGTATATATTGCAGTGTCTCAAAGTTTTTTTGAAATTTGGACACGCCCCTTCCCGCCTCTGAAAATGAGTAATAACTATAAACACTATTTATACTATGATAACACAACCCCACAAAAACAAAGGTTGTCATGATCTGGGTATGCGGCATATGCAGTTATATGTATTTTGGGTCGCTGAATCCGAATACGGGGTCAGAAATTCTCCATCACATCTGGATTTTGACCTAACCTCAGAAAACTGAAAAACCTTTGGATATCCCCCAAAAGATATAGAATCGTGATCTGGGCATGCGATATATGTTTTAACATGTATTTTATCCTTTTTAGTCCGAATCCGAAGTCCAAATTTACATAGCACGTCTGAGTTTCGACTTAACCTCAAAAAAACTCGAAAAATTTTTGAAGGCCCAAAAAATAATGGGGGGTCATGATCGGGTCATGCGATATATGTTTCTATATGTTTTTGGACCTTCCGAATCCGAATCCGAATCCAAATCATGCCCAGATCACGATTCTATATCTTTTGGGGGATATCCAAAGGTTTTTCAGTTTTTTGAGGTTAGGTCGAAATCCAGACGTGATGGAGAATTTCTGACACCGGATTCGGATTCAGCGACCCAAAATACATATAACTGCATATGCCGCATACCCAGATCATGACAACCTTTGTTTTTGTGGGGTTGTGTAATCCATGGCCTTATACAGTCAGCTCCTGACTGTAGCGTTTGTATTTTTTTTCTGTGTATTTATTTAGGTCACTTGTTGTTCGTTAGAATTACCCTTTTATGGTCATTTGCAGATAAGCAGAGAAAATAATAAAACAAAAATTATTGGCAACTTACGATATTTATGTAGGAATTGGATCTGAGCAAACACTAGTTATTGACAGGTATTGATATGCGTTACTTTGAGAATCCTGAGATAAAACAGTTAGTGCAGGAGTCATTGTTTGAAGAATTAGACAAAGATCGTCAGGAGCTACGAACACTAGCTAGGAATAATATCACAGAGCTACAAAATGAAAATCAAAAAGCATTTAATCAAAAACGTAAGGCAGAAAAAATATATAAAGTGAACGATCTGGTAGCTATTAAGCGTACACAATACGGGGTAGGATTGAAGTTAAAAGGGAAATATCTTGGACCGTATAAGGTAGTGAAAGTTCACAAACACGGCAGGTATGATGTTGAGAAGATAGGTAATGAAGATGGCCCATTCAAAACTTCAACAGTAGCAGAATATATGAAGGTATTCGGGACGAATATAGCGTCAGGAGGGCCGAATGTAGGAATTGGATCTGAGCAAACACTAGTTCGTGAGACTCGGAGTGGTCAGCACTATTAAGAGCCAGCAACTAGTTCATAATAAAACATATCGGCTAACCAACTATCGAGTCACTAATAATTAGCGATAAGGTCGACACTTAATGCCAGAATCTCGGTCGGTGAACATGTTTAAAAAACTACACGCTATTAATTAAAATAAAACATTGTTAACTATAAGACAAGTAAATAAATATAAAAAACTATTTGTTCATCCAATAAAAGTGGAACCTACATTTATATAGATGTATTTATTCGCACCATTGACTCTATTATTTAACAACTAACTTTTAGAGCTTTTATAATATAATTTAGAATTATTAACAAATATTTTAGTAAGGATAATCACGGTTATATTATAGTATGTATTAACTTATTTCACTGTGATATTATCGTTTTCATTAACTTATTTAAAGCAATCACTGTAATATTGTAGTTTTTATGAGCTTATTAAAGCGATCACTGTGATATTTTAGTTTTCATTAACTTATCTAAGGCAATCACTGTGATATTTTAGTTTTCTTTAAATTATTTAGGGCAATCACTGTGATAGTTTAGTTTTCATTATATTATTTATGGGAATCAATGTGATATTTTAGTTTTATTAAGTTATTTATGGCAATCATTATGGTTTTTATTAACTTATTTAATCAATCACTGTGAAAAGGGTAATAAATTTGATATCTCGGAATTTTAAAAAATTTAAACTAACTCGTAAACCTTTGATTTCTCAAGATATATTGCTGTTAGAGCAAACTTTTTTGCTCTAAATGCAAATTGTTACAACGAGTATTTGAGTCGTTGTCGCCCAGGACCCTAAGCAGTTTTACAACTATGTCAATCTGAAACGTAGATCCTGTAAATTCCCTTTCTCTTTATTTTTCGGAAAAAATGAAGCAAGCACTGATCAGGCCGCAGCCGATTTGTTTGCAGACTTTTTTCAATCTTCCTATTCAACTAATCCGTATAGCTCTTCCATACATCCTTACCCTTACCCTATTAATAATTTTAACACTCTTTTTTGTCCTACTATTAACAAAACTTCTTTACTTAGTGATCTGAATTCCATTAAACCCGTTTTCACTCCTGGCCCTGATGGAGTTCCAGGATGTGTTCTAAGATTTTGTGCTGATTCACTTCTAAAACCTATTTTTAAGCTGCTTAACTTGTCACTGTCAAACAGTTATTTTCCATCTATTTGGAAAAAGTCTTTTTCCATTCCTGTTCACAATAGTGGATCTAACCATGATGTGAATAACTATAGGTGTATATTAGACTGGCCCTTAAAAATAAATTTCAAACCGCCGGGCAGAATTCATTTCTACTAGGGCCCAAAACAACCTACAAAAAATTTGGGGCTGAGCGGATAATGTTTAATGGCCGCCAAATCGCCCCAAAGTTGGAAAATTTGGTTTATATGGAAAAATTACTCATACGTAAACTTTTTTTGTCTAACTTCTTTAAAAATGGTTTATGACTATAACATTTTGTTTTCTGTTTATATATAAAAAAAAATCATTTTTTATATCATAATTGCATTCTATAATTAAGGAGAAATCACAACAATATTTATTAAAAGCGTTTGTACGCATTTAGCAGAAAATCGTACGCTGCAGCAGATATGGCAGATGCGCTGCTATCAATAAGACAAGATAAAGAAAGGGCTGAATGCGTACCTAAATAAATAATGACCCTTACTCACATGCATGCAGACACATGTTTTCCACCATCTGCATGCCATAAATATATGTTATCAACTTATATAGTTTTAGGACACTTCCCTAGATAAGTAATAAATATTTATTGTACTCATATCATTATATTTAGACCTAAGCAAATATCTAGCTACTAAGAAAAGAGCTAAATAAACCCTTGTTAAGAATGAATAAAATCAGTACGAAAGTATTCTCTGCCGTATTCACTCTCCGAAGACCAATTTGTTGATGTACTTATTTGCCACTGGTTCATGTACTTGAGGCATACAATTAACAATATAATTCATTAAGATTTCAGTTGATATTACTCCGACGTTGAGTGATAACAATTTAATTCTACATTTGGTGACCCCTGACAAGGACTCCTTTTGAAGTTGTCAACCAGGCGACAAGGACCCTTTTGTTCAAACATTTTTGTCAACTAGGCGACAAATTTTTTGAAGTTGTCCACCAGACGACATTGCAGGATAAGGCAGCAAAATTCAGCTGCAAGGCGATTAACAAATTTTGGTTTATAAGAACACGGTGGATCAGAGGCACATCATTAAAAATTACCTCTTAAAGTTCAAGAAACACAAAAAATATTCAACAATGGCATCCTGGAGCATAGCCAATCTGCTATGTCAGCAGCAGAACATTGGCAAGGAAATCCAGAACATAATAAGGAATTACAAGAAGGATCCTGCGGAACGGAAAACCAAGACCAAATACTTCAGCGACAGGATTGAAGCGTTGGAATACAATAAAAAACAGTTCTAATCAAATGAACAGAAAATTCAAGCAAATTTGCAAGGAGCAACTGTAGAACACGTATACTTCACGGACAAGTATTACGATGGCATACTACAAATTGCAATTGAATATTTGGAGATATTCAAGAAGCAGATGCAAATCATGGAAATCGACACAGGATCTATATTGTCAACAGACGAAATAGATATTCAACCCATGATTCGGGAGCAACGAGTCTTGCTCGACAGTCTTGAGCGCATCATGAACATGATGACAAAAGAAACTCAAGCTGGTTACAAGCCAATAATAGCACAATATTGGAATGATATTAAAAATATCCATGTGCAAATTTATAAGAGGTTTGCAGACCAAGAATATCTCGGTTACAACATTACAAATTACGTTAGGGCCGAGATTGCTGTGGTCAGTAACCAAGCAGCATGTGATGTAAATATATCACAAGTGATGGAGCCTTTATTACCATCACAAACCACACTTTCACTACCAAAGGTCTCCATTCCGAAATTTGATGGAGACTACCTAAAATGGCAACAATTTCATGACATGTTCAGGAAAATGATTCATGAAGCCACAACGATACCCATCATTAAAAAGATGTGGTATTTAAAAAATCATGTTACTGGCGATGCAGAGAGACTTATTCGCCACCTTTCCCTAACGGAAGTCAACTATAATACAGCATGGACTATGCTGGAAGAGTGTTTCAATAACAAAAGAGTACTCAGTACTGTGTTGATTCAAAAATTACTAGATCAACCAACAACGACTGGTAATGATGCCAACTCAATTAAAGGAATGCATGATAACATAAAGGAAACATTATCAGCACTCAATAACATTGGTATTTTGACGAAGAAGTTAGATCGCCAAAATCACGTGTTGTATGAACAGTCTATACAAAACACAAAACAAACACAGTCAATCAGTGAGTTCTTAGTTTTCATGGAGCAACGGTTCCTGACACTGGAAGCTGTGCCTCAGCAGGAGCTGAGCAACACTTGCATGCTATTTTTGTAAAAAGTCCAATCATAGTATTTTTAAATGCAATGTGTAGGTCTTGTCTCTCTCGCTTCCCGTTCTAGACTGTCTTTGATTCTTCTTTTTCTTATTCTACTTTTACAGTGTATGTTAATGTTAATGTTATGGCTAGTATTTACAAAGTGTTTATATATGTATAATATTTCCAGAGTATGTTATTTAACAGATATGGTTATTGCAGTATGCTAGGGTGCTCAGCTGCTACAATTCGGCCTTCCTGAGCGGAGAGCTCCAGATCTCTTATTATTTGCAAGGAGCAACTGTAGAACACGTATACTTCACGGACAAGTATTACGATGGCATACTCATGAACATGATGACAAAAGAAACTCAAGCTGGTTACAAGCCAATAATAGCACAATATTGGAATGATATTAAAAATATCCATGTGCAAATTTATAAGAGGTTTGCAGACCCAGAAAATCTCTACAAATTACGTTACGGCCGAGATTGCTGTGGTCAGTAACCAAGCTGCATGTGATGTAAATATATCACAAGTGATGGAGCCTTTATTACCGTCACAAACCACACTTCCACTACCAAAGGTCTCCATTCCGAAATTTGATGGAGACTACCTAAAGTGGCAACAATTTCATGACATGTTCAGGAAAATGATTCATGAATTCACAATGATACCCATCATTAAAAAGATGTGGTATTTAAAAAATCATGTTACTGGCGATGGAGAGAGACTTATTCGCCACCTTTCCCTAACGGAAGTCAACTATAATACGGCATGGACTATGCTGGAAGAGCGTTTCAATAACAAGAGAGTACTCAGTACTGTGTTGATTCAAAAATTACTAGATCAACCAACAACGACTAGTAATGATGCCAACTCAATTAAAGGAATGCATGATAACATAAAGGAAACATTATCAGCACTCAATAACATTGGTATTTTGACGAAGAAGTTAGATCGCCAAAATCACGTGTTGTATGAACAGTCTATACAAAACACAAAACAAACACAGTCAATCAGTGAGTTCTTAGTTTTCATGGAGCAACGGTTCCTGACACTGGAAGCTATTAACGCTGATAAATCAAAAATTAAGCAAAATACATGTGCCTCAGCAGGAGCTGAGCAACACTTTGCATGCTATTTTTGTAAAAAGTCCAATCATAGTATTTTTAAATGCAATGTGTAGGTCTTGTCCGTTCTAGACTGTCTTTTATTCTTCTTTTTCTTATTCTACTTTTACAGTGTATGTTAAAGTTAATGTTATGGCTAGTATTTACAAAGTGTTTGTATATGTATAATATTTCCAGAGTATGTTATTTAACAGATATGGTTATTGCAGTATGCTAGGGTGCTCAGCTGCTACAATTCGGCCTTCCTGAGCGGAGAGCTGCAGATCTTATATTATTTAATGTCTGTTTTTTGATTTGATTCTTCTTGTCTAACCATGGTCATATATTTGCGACGGCCCAAATCCCTTTGTACGGAAGTCTTGACTGCTGAAAGTTTTCAACATCCTCCAATACGTATTGTGACGCCGCATGAAGCGCGCCACATAGTATTAATATAACTTGTATATATAATATAAGGTATTCTTAAGTCGAATATATCCCGCAGGATTTATAAACCAAGCTTAGGCAGCGTAGGCAAAAAGACAGGGGCATAGGCAGGGACAAGGAATCAGGGTACATAACAGAGCAAAACACCAGACACTCGACGCCCATGGCCAGCGCACAAGTTACGAGTTACGGTACCCAGAGCTCGAACACTTGCACGCATAACGGTGCTTGGGCACCAGAGCTCGTGTACAGTCACCGCCAGGCGCCAGTTAGCAGCGACGCTAAGCTAGCAGCGACGCTCAGCCAGCAGCGATGCTCAGCCAGCAGCGACGCGCAGCCAGCAGCGACGCTCAGTCAGCAGCGACGCGCAGCCAGCAGCGACGCTAGGCAAGCAGTGCGAGCAGAGTCACAGCAGCCAGGCACGATCGGCTGAAGGCAGCGGCGACATGCAAGCAGCGGCGTCGGGTGAGCAGCGACGACATGTACGCAGCAGCGGCGACATGTGCGTAGCAGCGAAATGCAAGCTGCCGAAATTAGGTCAAGGGCAGTCGTTCGTGAACAGCTTTAATGTGCCGGAAGCAAAGCGCTCCCAACGGGGACATAAAGAAAGTGAAAAGTAAAGTTTAAACCAGTGCCAAGTGCCCAAGGACACCGACTAGAGCCCGAGATGAATCCTGTAGCAGGAGACTCCAAGTGAGCAGGAGAAACCTTTAAAAATATTGAATGTATTAGTTCGTAGCTAGCGTAGATGGTGCGAGTAGGCAGGAGACAGGGCCTAATTAGGATAAGTGCTCAGCGATAGGAAATAACGAAAGCAACAGTGAATAAATATGTTATAAACTATTTTAAATGAAACAACCCGCAGTGATTTATTAAATATACCCTTTAGAGCATCGTGAAAGTGTCGTGTACGTGTGTGCTGTGTTTGAGTGTGTACCTGCAGAGTCGTGCTTCTGGCGTGCCGGTGCTCCGCTGGCCAGTGAGCGGCTCTGAGCGTACACACGCACGTTTCGAGTCGTGAGTGGACGTCAGTTGACGAGTGGGTGTGTGTGCGTGTGCTCTAACGAGTTGCGGCGTGGTGCAATACACCATCGAGCGACTTGTGGGAGCACGAGCGAAGACACCTGCGGTCACGGGCGTTCCACATGGTCAACGGCCACTCGTGACTCGTGTCGTGAGTGAAGCGCCAGTTGGCAAGCGGGTGCACGAACGTGTGCTTCAACAAGTTGCGGCGTGGTGGAATACACCGCAAGCGACTTGTGAAAGTACAGGCGAACACACCTGCGGCCACGGGCATTTCTGCACGACGAGCAGCCAGCCAGGCACGCGTGACACGTACACGTGAGTCACAAACGGACCACGTGATGATACGACCCATGTAGAGACCCACATTTCTAGCGAGTACACATGCGTGACATCGACCACGTGTACCCTTATACCCTGTAATACCTCAGTAGGGTATGACCTGCTAGTAGCTTCTCTCTTACTAAAGTCATAATAGTCCTAGTTTTATATAAATATTCTGTAAAGACCCTGGCGAGACTGAGATATGTACCCCAGCCTGAGAAAGCATCCTTACAGATGGCGCCCGAGCAGGGACTACTATGACTAGACATTTAGTTTTGAGAATTTTTAACATCTTTCCGTGGATTAAAGCCCCACATAGCTAATTTATACAGGGTATATTAGGAGAGCACGAGGCCCAGGGCATAAGTAGCAAACAATATACATCGATACATGTATAGTGTCCATAGTTTTTATATAAATCATAGGACAGGTTCCACACCTGTCTACGACTAGCAAGTCTCACATAGGGTATCAGTAGCAAGCAAACGTACACATGTACATCGATTTAGGCATACGAGACACAGTTTTTACATAGAAAGTCGTAGGACAGGCTCCACGTATGTCTACGACTACTACGCACATTAACGTGTGCGAAAAACTTGACCTTCTGATTTTTATTTTTCCCACTGCTTGACCATTTCTCCTGCGCCGGCGCAGCCTGAGCGACGATATCGCTCAGTCAAACTTGTATATAAGACTCGGTATCGAATACCGAGGGGAGTCGCGTCCAGAACACTAAACAGTCAACATCGACAAAGTTGACAAGTATTTTTCCTCGTGTGTATCCTTCGAAACAATTCTACTGATCCTGCCATCGCGAAAACATTTTCTCAGTGAACAATTATACAAATCGGGTCGTGTACAGAACCCCAAGCAGTCAACATCGACAACGTTGACAAATATTTTTCCGCGTGTGTATCCTGCGAAAATATTCTGCTGATCCTGCCATCCCGCGAATATTTTTCCAGTGTACGAAAACCAACGAACAGTTATACAAATCGAGTCGCGTCCGGGGACACAAATAGTCAACATCGATAACGTTGACCGACGTCCCAATACCCTGTGCGTATCCGTCGGAAACATTTTAAACGAGCAAAACATTCCTTGATTTTTTGCTATCGCGAGAACATTTCTTCAGTGTGCAGACATTTTTATCGTGGTCCAAAAGCGAACATTTATCGGACCGAGTCGCGAGTAGTCAACGACGTTGACAGACATTTCGCACGGCAAACATACCTCGCGAGCGTTTCTTTTCTCGAGTCTTTTTTTATACGTCACCAACGAACTCACCCACACCAGCCATGACTTGCACGTGCACTTGGTTTTATTCCCCGCGAAAAAAAAGGTTTCGCCCAGCATGGGATCACGTTGGATCGCGTTCCGGAGGAAGAGCGAGCTACAGCTCATCCTTAAAGAATTTGGACTGGACACGAGCGGTACAGTGGAGGAGATGCGGAGCCGCCTGGCAGCGTTCACCAACCAAGGGGACCTGTCAAAGGAGCATCTGCAACGCCTGATGGAGCTGGAGACCACTTTGGGAAGCGCAGTTACACCGGAGCTGAAACAGCCGGGAGCATGCTCACGCGACACTTCACCGGCGCCGGCGGAAGACGACTCCGAAGTCGTCATCCCCATACCGAGTCTGGAAGTTCGACGGGCAGCGAGTCCTTCGAGGAGCGCTACTAGCCGACACATCCCACCCGCTCCAGCGGCCAGTGCGGCACTTCCAGCCAACAGTAGGACCAGCGGACCGGGCCACAGATGGTTAGGCCCATACGAGTTGGCCGATCGTGTGCGGGGATGGGGCGTAGCCTTCAATGGCAACGCCACTGATCCGTGGAGTTTCATTGAGCAACTGGAAGAGAAGGCAGCGTTGTACGACATTGACGTCCAACAACTACCGCAAGGTGTAGCTGTAGCAAACGTGCTGACGGGCCAAGCGGAGGACTGGTTCAGGGTCAACACCCTCTACAAAGTCACCTGGGAGGAGTTCAAGCAGGAGTTTATGGAGTTCTTCCTTCCCCCGCGCTACTTTCAACGACTGGAGGATGAGATCAGGACCCGAACCCAACGCCGAGACGAACGTTTCCGGGACTACGCACTGGCACTACGACTGATGATGCGACGTGCCAAGTACCCCCAGGAGCAGGAGCTGGACAGGATCTACGACAACATGACGCCGGAATATCAACTGTTCACCCGACGTCACGAGTTTCGAACGCTGGCTCAGCTGAGCAAACTCGTGACCACGTACGAGATCACGAAGGAGCTGCAACGCCAAGCGACGAGCCAAGTTGATCGAGGGAGAGAGAACCCGAAGCCACCAAACCATCCAGTGACGAACAGCGCAACGGCGGCGTCGATGACCCTTACAACGGCTGCAGTTACTCCAAACGTAGCACCTACAGGAGCAGCCAAGGAGGATGTGCAGCGGGTGTGTTACAATTGCGCGCAACCCGGGCACATGCAGGCGGACTGTCGCAATAGCCGCGTGCTATTTTGCTGGGACTGCGGTCGATACGGTGTACGCACGGTGGACTGTTGTCGACGAACCACGTCGGGAAATGCTGCGCGTCTTCAGCCGATGGGGAACAACTTGGAGACGCCGCACAGATCAATTTGTGCCTGTCCTATTGATTCTATTGATCCCTGGCCTATGCCGGTTATATTTGTTATTGTACTATTGTCTATGGCTGAGCCTATACTGTTATTTTTCAGTATAGAAATGTTCGCCCCTGTGTCAATTAATAAGGTTAATGGATTATTAGTATATCCATTTCTGATTTGAATGAGACTACTGAGATTTAGATTTATATAAAATATATATATATATGGCATAAACACCCCTAACGGGGTACAGCCTGATGCACGATTTGCCTCCACGCTCCTCTGTCCTGTGCGCGACTCCGCCAGTTGGTGATCCCAAGCGTCGCCAGAATTGCGTCCATCTGGTCACTCCAACGTGCGCGTGGTCTTCCTCTCCTACGTTGTCCGCCAACTACCGCATCGAAAACGGATCGAGCTGGAGTTGTTCCTTCCATACGGGCTATGTGGCCAAGCCAGCGAAGTCGCTGAATATTAATTCGCTTGACTATGTCCACATCGCCATATAGCTCATACAGCTCGTCGTTCCACCTGATACGGTAGGTTCCGCCAACGCAAACAGGTCCGAAGATCTTGCGAAGAATTTTTCTCTCGAAGACACCAAGAGCAGCTGCATCTGACTGCGTCACCGTCCAGGCTTCCGCACCATATAGAAGCACTGGGATGATGAGTGCCTTGTAAAGGGTTAACTTCGTCTTTCGAGAGAGAGCTCTGCTGTTCATTTGCCTACTGAGCCCAAAGTAACTTCTGTTGGCAAGTGTGATCCTCCGCTTGATCTCCAGGCTGACATCGTTGTTGCTGGTCACTGCAGTTCCTAGATAGACAAAGTCCTTAACCGACTCAAAGTCATAGTCTCCAGCAGTAAGATGAGAGTCAAGACGCCGCGTCTCTCGGTTACTGCACACCATAAACTTTTTTTTGCCCATATTCACTGCAAGACCAACTCTAGCCGATTCTCTTTCCATAGCTCCAAAAGCCGCCGTCACATCACGCTTGGTACGACCAATGATGTCAATATCATCAGCGTAACCAAGGAGCTGGACACATTTCTGTCCCAGTATTGTGCCCCCTCGATGCACTCCAGCTTTCCTTATGACACTCTCCATTAGCAGGTTGAAGAGCACACAAGACAGCGAGTCGCCTTGTCTGAGACCCCGCCTGGTACTGAAGGTTTCGGACTGGTCATTTCCTACCTTGACAGAGCTGATGGTGTTGCTCAATGTCATACTACAAAGCCGTACTAGCTTTGCAGGAATACCAAGCTCAGACATGGTGGCGTACAGGCGTCCTCGCCGTGGACTATCAAAAGCAGCTTTAAAATCGACAAACAGGTGGTAGGTGTCGATTTGGTTCTCATACGCTTTCTCCAGGATCTGGCGTAGTGTGAAGATCTGGTCGACTGTGGACCGACCAGGGCGAAAGCCGCATTGATACGGTCCGATCAATGCTTCAGCATATGGCTTAAGTCGCTCACACATTACGCTCGTGAGAACTTTGTATGCGACGGGAAGAAGACTGATGCCACGATAATTGGTGCGTTGTGTTGCATCACCCTTCTTCAGAATGGGGCAGATCATACTCAGATTCCAATCATTGGGCATGCTTTCCGCTAGCCATACGTTGCAAATGAGCTGGTGCATGCTCCTTACCAACTCATCGCCTCCAGCCTTAAACAATTCAGCCGGTAGTCCGTCCGCTCCCGCGGCTTTATTGTTTTTAAGTCGTTTTATGGCGACTTCGACTTCCGTATGGCTAGGGATGGGAACTTCAACACCATCCTCTCTGATTGGGGTTAGTGGATCTTCTTCATCAGGCTCTTGGTTGTCTCCAGCCAAAAGGCTTTCAAAGTGATCCCTCCATAACCTCAGTACTGTCTCTGCATCTGTGACAAGATTTCCATCATCCCTCCTTCAGGCAAGCGATCCAGACTTATACCCTTGAGTCATGCGTTTGACTCTTCGATAAAAGTCGCGGGCATTATTCCTGCTCCTGCTATTCTCCAACTTCTCACACTCAAGCCTTTCCATCTCCTGCTTCTTCCTCCTGAAAAGGCGCTTCTCATTTCTTCTCCGCGTCCTATAAATATCCACCACTGCTCGTGTGGCTCCTGCTTGCAGCGTCCGCCTGTATGCAGCGTTCTTTGCAGCAGTCGCTTCCCGACACTCCTGATCATACCATGAATTCCGTTTTGGGGACTTCCACAGCAGAAGTATTAATGGCGGTAGATATGCACGTCCACATATCTGACGTATTTATAGGCGTAGGAGGGTGCTGCCCAAGTCGGCCTGAGAGTCGAGCGGAGAAGGCATCCCTGTGCTGTTGTGATTGCAGCTTTTCGATGTCAAGCTTTCTTGTCATATCTTGACGTGAGATTTTCGCGACACACAACCGTGCGCGAACCTTGGCTGCGACAAGGTAGTGGTCAGAGTCGATGTTAGGACCCCGGCACGATCTCACATCAAGTATGCTAGACGCATGCCTTGCATCGATCACAACATTATCAATCTGGTTGCAAGTCAGACGATCAGGTGACAGCCAGGTTGCTTTGTGGATGTTGAGATGACGGTATCTTGTACTGCTAACTGTCATATTGTGCGCAGCAGCAAAACCTATAAGTCTAAGCCCGTTAGCCGAGGTAGACTCATGTAGAATGTGCTGTCCAACGGTTGCTCCAAAGATGCTTTCCCGTCCGATTTTGGCATTAAAATCTCCGAGGAGGATCTTAATGTCATGTGACGGGCAGCGGCTATACACTCGGTCGAGTTCTGTATAGAAAGCATCCTTGACGGCGTCGTCCTTCTCCTCCGTTGGTGCGTGTGCACAGATAAGGCTGATGTTAAAGAATCTGGCAGCTACTCGGATCGTCGCAAGTCTCTCATTTACAGGTGTAAACTGTGAGACTCGGTGCCGTAGCCTGGCTCCTACGACGAATCCACAACCAAACTCGCGCCTATCTGTATGACAGCTGTAGTATATGTCACAATTCCTTTTCTTCATGCATCCCTTTCCGTTCCATCGCATTTCCTGGATAGCTGTAATGTCAGCCTTCAGATTGCTCAGAGTATCCACTAGTTGTTGAGTGGCACCAGGCCTGTACAATGTGCGTACGTTCCAAGTGCATACTCTCAGATCATTGTCCTTTTTGAATTTTCCGTGGTCGTCAACGTTTTTCGGGTATCTATCCGAGGCTCCTCTTGCATTCTTCACTGATGTGCTGTTTTCCTTGGGTGGATATCAAGTCCTACGCCAAAACCTAATTTAAGGATTAGGATCCCGCCGTGCACTTTGGTTTATAACTCAGCGGTTGCTAAGTTACAATCCAGGGAAAACCACGTGGAGGTAGTGCGTCAACTTGAAGAAAGCAGGGACAAGGATCACACTGGCGCCCACCAAGTTGAACGCAGTCAGTAGCTTTACCTTGTATACCTTCCCCCAATTTCCCCAAGATTTCCCCAAGATTTATATTAAATATTTTACTTATTGATGGTTGCTCAAGGGGTTTGGCTGGTTTTCCGATGTCCCTTCGGTCACTCGGATTGTATTATTATTGGCATTTCCTCTATTTGAGTTGCCTCTGTATGGGCCACCTCGAGAATTGCCTCTATTTGAATTATAGTGGTTATTTCCATTATAATTGCTATAGTAGTTATGTCTACGGCCTCTATTATTACTATTTCTTCCTCTGTAGTTGCCTCTGCCGCGGTTTCCACCGCGTTGAGAACAGTTTTGGTAATATAATACCGGGTTTTGACCTGTTGCAGCGTTGCAGTTATCTATAAATTTAGATACGGCATCATTCATATTTTTTAATATGCCTGCCTGCATATTATTTCTGACTTTCTCTATAGCGCATCCCTTGATCATTGATTTAACAGCCTGTGCTGTTGTATATTTTGCTGCTATTTCCGTCACTAAGGTAAGCTCCTTCTAAGGCTTTAGGTATTTCTTCTATTTCTTTGACGTAAACATTTGCCGTTTTGCCTCTCTGTTTAATATTTAGTAGTTTGGCAGATATGACTTCCACCGAATCTCATTTAATTCTATCAGACAATTTAGCAATTACTGCGGCAATTGTTTGCTCGTTAGTTATTAAATCTGTAGCGTGTCCCTTAAGTTTTGTTTTTATAATATTAATTGCTGTTGTTTCATAGTTGCCTTTTAGTGAGTCCACTTATTTCAATGCGTCTATGAAACTTTTTAAATTTTCGGGCTTGCCATCGTATTCGTGCAGTAGAGAAATAGAAATTCTATACTTGATTGAGCCATTGTGATTACTTCAAGTTTTTCTACCTTTGAGTCTGAATACTCTGACTCTAGAGTGTTAGTTTGTGTTTCTATTGATATTTGGGTTGTTTTTTGTGTTTCTCTATCACCCGTTAATATATCTGGGTCGAACTTTGCTAATTCCCCTACTGAATACTCTGACTCTGGAGTGTTAGTTTGTGTTTCTATTGATATTTGGGTTGTTTTTTGTATTTCTCTATCACCCGTTAATATATCTGGGTCGAACTTTGCTAATTCCCCTACTATTGGTGGACAGAATACCTGTAATTGTTGTCTTTCAGAAATTTCTATTAATTTTTCTCTTAGAGTTTTTGATAAATCTATTACTTGTGTATAATTTAGGGATGATAATTTGGTGCTATTTTGAACAATTATCCTCTGCACTATATTATATTGTTTTATTAGATTTTCTATGTGTTTTGTTTTAGTGACCGTTGTTATTGGTACACTTTTATTCAGACATTTATAAGACCTATTAAACTCCTCTTTTGCACTTTTTAAATGTGTGACTAACTCTGCCCATTGCATTGGAATGAACAGTTCATTATATTTTATTTCGTTTTATTTCAACTACTCTTGCAATACAATGATTTTGATTTAATTCATATCTTAGATATCGTTTAAAGCATTCGCTGTGCTCCGATATCGTTTTTTAAGGCATTTATTGTGTAATTTGTAAATTTTTATTAGCGCGTTGGCTATCATTATTAATAATTATTATAATGGTTATCCAGAACAAGTCATTATTTGCGACTTCTACCTTATTAATAACGTTAGCAGTGGAGTCCACTGTCTTGGTATCTATTAAACCCATAGTGGGTATACTATAAAAATTATTGTTGAAATGTTCTGGTTTATATTCTTTACTTATTTTTTTGTCTTTATTGACATCTATTTCTAAGGCTTTTGCTTATTCATTCTCCTTACGGAAATAACGGAAATAAAGATTTTTAGGAAATGTGGTTGATCCATCGGTTGGATTTGCCTGCAAGGCCTCTTGCAACGTCGGCAAATCCCTTTGTTCAATAGGAACAGCGTTGTTGAATTTTATCTCTTCTGTCATTAATTGTTGTATTGTTAACTGGTCAACTGGTGGTTGTTTGGTAATTATTTTAGCATTTATTGTAGAATTTTGTGCTGAGTGAGCATGTGACTTGTGTTGGGTGTTTTCTATTTTTGCATTTATTTGCAAAAGTTGTTTTCAGCTTAATTTTTTGAGCTGTTTATTAACCGGGTGTTGGCGTATTGGTGTATAATGGTCACCTTAAGTACGCTATTCTATTTCCCAATACACTTCACTATACTCTACTCACTCAGTCATATTGTATCCACATCCATCCAGTCAACAACAGTATTATCCGCAGCCTCGTGACTATGTCACGGTCGGCATGTAGTGAAAGACAATTTGCTTCTTTGTTCTTCGCCAGTTCATATCTAACTGTTTCTTTATTGCGAAAATATTCTTTGCTTAAGTCTAATACATAATGGTTTTTAGGCCATGGATTTTAAAAAAATTCATGTTCTATTGTGTTTGTCGAAACGGAAATGTGCGTAACAGGCAGAAGGAGGCATCTCCGACCCCATAAACTATATATATTATGAATCAGTATCAGTAGCCGAGTCGATTGAGCCATGTCTGTCTGTCCGTCTGTGCGTCTGTCCGTCTGACTGTCTGTCTGTCTGTATGAACACCTGGATCTCGGAAACTATAAGAGCTAGAGTCATCAAATTTTGTGACAACATACGTATATATTGCAGTGTCTCAAAGTTTTTTTGAAATTTGGACACGCCCCTTCCCGCCTCTGAAAATGAGTAATAACTATAAAAACTATATACACTATGATAACACAACCCCACAAAAAAAAGTTTGTCATGATCTTGGTATGCGGTATATGCAGTTATATGTATTTTGGGTCGCTGAATCCGAATCCGGGGTCAGAAATTCTCCATCACGTCTGCATTTCGACCTAACCTCAAAAAACTGAAAAACCTTTGGATATCCCCCAAAAGATATAGAATCGTGATCTGGGCATGCGATATATGTTTTAACATGTATTTTGTCCTTCTAAGTCCGAATCCGAAGTCCAAATTTACATAGCACGTCTGAGTTTTGACTTAACCTCAAAAAACTCGAAAACATTTTTGAAGGCCCAAAAAATAATGGGGGGTCATGAGCGGGTCATGCAATATATGTTCCTATATGTTTTTGGACCTTCCGAATCCGAATCCAATGTCAAAACCAGCCAATCACGTCTGAATTTTAGGGGTTGTGTAATCCATATATATATAAGTGTGAGCGTATTTAAGGCAATTTTATACAAAGTGCTTGCGCAGCAGTTCTCACGCTGCGCCGATCACCGTCTCATACATAATTGAGCGGTCATATTACATTTGCACTTAATGCTTACATATATACGCTTATACAATGTTGTTTAAAGTATGTAGCAACGTTATATTAAACAGGGTATATGCATTTTTGTATCTTACTCCAATGTAATAAGTTTTTATACCCTTCGACCATTGAAAATTTTCAAAAAAGGGTATATTAACTTTGCGCATATGTATGTAACAGGCAGAAGGAGGCGTGGCAGACCTCATAAAGAATATATATTCTTGCTCAGGATCACTACCCGAGTCGATTGAGCCATGTCTGTCTGGCTGGATGTCCGGATGTCTGGATGACCAGATGAACACACAGATCTCAGCTATTATAAGAGCTAGTGGCATGAAGGTTTCTGTGTACCAGGCGCAGATCAAGTTTATTTTAAATGTTGGGTGTCATGCCCACCACCCCTGCAAATCAATAATATAATTTTTGAACTCAATTTATATGCGCTATATAAAAGATTTAAATATCCACGTATTCTTCAAATTGCAATTCGATCGGACAATAAACACAAAAGTTATTTAAGAAAGAATGAGCATAAAACCAAGTGTTTGTGTCAGCTAACAAGGAAGGTGGGCAAGCGCAAAGCGCGAGCGCCATCTGTCGAGAATAATTTCAAAGCATGTGCATATTTATATTTCTATATCCAATGGAACATAGGTCGAAGGGTATCCCACTGTCGCGTGCCGCGCGACTGTTGCTTTTCTTACTGGATTAATTATACCCTTCGACTATTCAAAATTGTCAAAAAAGGGTATACTATTTTTATGCAAATGTATGTAACAGGCACAAGGAGCCGTGGGAGACCCCATAAAGTATATATATTCTTGCTCAGGATCACAAGCCGAGTCAATTGAGCCATGTCTGTCTGTCTGTCTGTCTGTCTGTCTGTCCGTCTGTTTGTCTGTGTGAACGCACAGATCTCAGCTATTATAAATGCTAGAGACACCAAATTTGGAATGAAGGTTCCTATGTACTCGGCGCAGATCAAGTTTATTTCAAATGTTAGGTGCCACGCCCACCGCCCCCACAAATCAATAATTTAATTTTTGAACTCAATTTGTAAGCGCTGTATAAAAGATACAACTTTCTGACTTTAACATAAACTAAGCTGAATGAAATATCTACGTAGTCTCGAAATTACAATTCGATCGGACAATAATCACAGAAGTTATTTAAGAAAGTATGAGCACAAAACCGCGCGAGCGCCATCTGTTGGGAATAATTGTAAAGCATGTGCATATGCATATGTGTATGAATTTAACAAATTAAACTACGCAGGAACATAGGTCGGAGGGTATCCCACTGTCGCGTGCTGCGCGACTGCTGCTTTTCTTACTGGTTGTTTCTTCTCTTTTGCAATTCGATATTTTTTATCGTTAAAAATTAATGGCCAACAGCCGGAAGAGTTAATTTTGAGAAACATGCAGACTATTTTGTGCACAAAAATAAAACAAATTAATTTCCCAAGCAATAAAATATTAATGAATTAAAAACTAAGACTTAGAAAGTGTTGGAAGAATTCTTAAAGATAAACAGCAGCTTATATTTTATGAAGGTCGTTTAAAGACCAGCAGATTAAACCTTTTTTCTGGGTCTGTCTTGGGCAAATTTAAATAATTCAATTTTTTCCACTCTCTTATTCTTTCTCTCTCACAATTGGGCCTAATTCAATAATGTGTGTGGACAATAACAAAAAAGGGAAGTACACCCAAAAAACAAAAAGAGAGAAAACGGAGAAGAGGGCGAAGCGAAAGGAATTTACAACAATTTAAAGCGTAACCGCAGGCGTTGCCTTTTTTACAGTAGTCAGTGGTCAGCTGAAAACAGAAACAAATGTACATTCATAATGCATTTACAGCATTGAAATGTGCACTAGCACAGGCAAAAGATTCAAAACTGTGGCCAAAAAATATTATCCATTTTTTAATGAATGACTTATTTGCCTTTTTCATTGCATTCATGCAGGTATCCAATCTACAACTGCTATCAAAATAATAAGATTGATTTTTATACCCTTCGACCATTGAAAATGGTCAAAAAAGGGTATACTAACTTTGTGCAAATGTATGTAACAGGCAGAAGGAGGCGTGGGAGACCCCATAAAGTATATATATTCTTGCTCAGGATCACAAGCCGAGTCGATTGAGCCATGTCTGTCTGTCTGTCCGTCTGTCCGGCTGTCCGTCTGTCCGTCTGTCCGTCTGTCTGTGTGAATGCACAGATCTCAGCTATTATAAAAGCTAGAGTTATCAAATTTGGCAGGAAGACTCCTGTGTACTATAAGCAGATCAAGTTTATTTCAAATGTTAGGTGCCACGCCCACCGCCCCCAAAAATCAATAATTTAATTTTTGAACTCAATTTGTAAGCGCTGTATAAAAGATACAACTTTCTGACTTTAATATAAACTAAGCTGAATGAAATATCTACGTAGTCTACAAATTACAATCCGATCGGAAAATAATTAAGAAAGAATGAGCATAAAACCAAGTGCTTCTGTCAGCTAACAAGGGAGGCGGGCGAGCGCGACCGCCATCTGTCGGGATTAATTTCAAAGCATTTGCATATGCATATGTGTATGAATTTAACAAATTAAAGTACACGGGAACATAGGTCGCGTTTTGCGCGACTGTTGCTCTCGTCTTGCTCAGGATCACAAGCAGAGTCGATTGAGCCATGTCTGTCTGTCTGTCTGTCTGTCTGTCTGTCTGTCTGTCTCTCTGTCTGTCTGTATGTCTGTCTGTCTGTCTGTGTGAACGCACAGATCTCAGCTATTATAAAAGCTAGAGTAACCAAATTTGGCAGGAAGACTCCTGTGTAATATAAGCTGATCAAATTTATTTCAAATGTTAGGTGCCACGCCCACCGCCCACGTAAATCAAAATTTTAATTTTTGAACTCAAATTGTAAGCGCTGTATAAAAGATACAACTTTTACAAAGCTTTTACAACATATACAAAGCTGAATGAAATATCTACGTATTCTCAAAAATACAATCTGATCGGACAACAAACACAAAAGTTATTTAAGAAAGTAAGAATTTAAAACCAAGTGCTTCTGTCAGCTAACAAGGAAGGCGGGCGAGCGCAATGCGCGAGCGCCATCTGTCGGGAATAGTTTCAAAGCATGTGCATATGTAATTATATGCCTACATAGGTACATAGGAACATAGGTCGAAGGGTATCCAACTGTCGCGTGTCGCGCGACTGTTGCTTTCCTTACTGGTTTTATAATATGCGTTATCGTAAAACTAAGCTCAAAGGAAAGTTCAAAATTAACAGTAAGTGCCGTGTCAATTTTCTGGCAACAAGCGCGCGACACTCTATTAAAACTTAACGAAAAATGGAATGCTGCTCGTAAATATGAAAAAAACCCGAAACGCAACGAGTTTTCAGAAACCATAGATGATCTATTTGATATTGCTCATGCTGATGTTCTAAATATAATGCGTATTGAAGACGATAAGTAATTTCTAATCAAACAAAGAGAAAAAGATCGCCCGGGTTGCATGATTGGTGTTGACGTTAAGTTATATCAACGAGAACAGCGCTCCATCAAGCGAGAGGAAAAACTGGAGTTACTCGAATCGAAACCGATTTATGGTAAGCAAATACAATACTTGTAGTATTTACATAAACATATGTGATGTATCCATTTTTAGATGTTAAATATTCTGAATGTGATGGAAACATATCCGATACTAGTATAAATGAAGATGACCAATATGATAATGATATTAACACTGACACTACGGAGCCAGTTACTCGAGGAAGTAAGGATTGTATAACCGCATGTCTGGCAGCTGCTCTTGATGATGCCAAGGTATCCGATAGAAAAGCTGTTCATATTTTGACGGCAACTGCTGAAGCATTCGGAGTAGACCTAAATAGTCTCATTTTAAATAGAAATTCAGTACGAAACGCAAGAAGAAAGTACCGAGAGCTTGCTGTTACAAGCACAATTTCAGATTTTGGCGAGGAAGTGAGTAAATCATTAAATCGAGAAATGTATGTTTTTTACATATTCCTTTGTTTTAGGTCAGTAATGCACGTTCAACGGTCTTTCATTGGGATGGTAAACTAATGGATGATATTGTTGGCACACAAAAAGTAGACCGCATTGCAGTTCTGGTTAGCTACAATGGCATATCTAAATTTCTAAGTGCTGCTATCATTGAACCTTCTACTGGGGAAAACATTGCAAAGGCTGTACTTGACGCGTTAATCAAGTGGAATATTATAAACAAAATCGGCGCAATGAGTTTTGACACAACTTAATCAAATACGGGATCTTAATTAGGAGCGACTGTCTTTCTTAAAAAATTTGTATTTAAAAAACTTTTTCAGGTTTATGGGTAAAGCAATTTGCAGTCTTAAAATATTTATATTCCGCGGTCAATTTAAGTTGAATAAGCGAGAGATTATTGCACTGCGAGATATTTGCTTATTTATTATACTTTTGTACATAAAAATATGGTATGAATGTACAAATGCAATCAGTGCTCCAAACTTGGACTTGCAGTTTGTGAAATATGCCCTTATGTACGGACACATTGATATTGCGGTGTCTGAAAAAATAATTTCCAAAATGAAAAGTCATTTGTGGTATTTATCGCCGGAAGTAGCTGCCTTAGCATTTTTCGATCCTACAGTGACAGTTGATGAAAAAAGAAATATGATTAACCAATTAAAAGCAGAGGAGCTGCAAATAAAAATTTTGGAGCAAAGGAGTATTTTAGACGCTAACGACTTGCGATGCAGCTCAATAAGTGACTTCATCTGTTACAAAAGCAGTTACTTTTTCGATGATTTCGGGCTATCCAGCAGTTTCCTAAAACATGATCCACTAACCTGGACAGAAAATGACGATTATATCGAGTCATTTAATTTTTGTGATGGTTTGTTTGTTGTCAACGACACTGCTGAGCGTGGAATAAAATTTATGAAGGACTACAATCGAATTTTGACAAAAAATGAGGAGGAAAAACAACTTATTCTTCAATTCGTTGAGAGATATCGCAAAACATATCCATCACATTGTAAAAAAGACCTATGAAACTGTGTTCAGAAAAATGTGTTTGTAAATATATAGAAATACATTAGCAATAATTAAATTAACACACTTTATTGGCGTTTATCATGTGCTTTGTATGTGCTTGTAACTTATTCTGGCTATAATCAGTTATAATAAATATTACAAATTAACGTACAAATAAACGAAAGAATAAGTTGGTAAACTATTTTTAAAGAAGTTAGACAAAAACGAGAGCAACAGTCGCGCAAAACGCGACAGTGGGATACCCTTCGACCTATGTTCCCGTGTAGTTTAATTTGTTAAATTCATACACATATGCATATGCATATGCTTTGAAATTAATCCCGACAGATGGCGCTTGCGCTTTGCGCTCGTCCGCCTCCCTTGTTAGCTGACAGACTTTCTTAAATAACTTCTGTGAATATTGTCCGATCGGATTGTAATTTGGAGACTGCGTAGATATTTCATTTAGCTTAGTATATGTTAAAGTCAGAAAGTTGTATCTTTTATACAGCGCTTACAAATTGAGTTCAAAAATTAAATTATTGATTTGTGGGGGCGGTGGGCGTGGCACCTAACATTTGAAATAAACTTGATCTGCGCGGAGTACATAAGAACCTTCATTCCAAATTTGGTGTCTCTAGCATTTATAATAGCTGAGATCTGTGTGTTCATCTGGTCAGACGGACATCCGGACATCCGGACAGACAGACAGACATGGCTTAATCGACTCGGCTAGTGATCCTGAGCAAGAATATATATACTATGTGGGGTCTGCCACGCCTCCTTCTGCCTGTTACATACATTTGCACAAAGTTAGTATACCCTTTTTAACCATTTTAAATGGTCGAAGGGTATAAAAAACTGGCAACACTTCAATATTGGAGAGAATATAATATAATCGGTAAATACTTGGCGCCTTAATCGAGTTGTCGTATGTTTGACTTGCGATATATCGATGTGCAAAGTATCAGAATGAAACTTTGGAGTCATTTCTAAACCGCCGTTATTTTGTCCGCGTTACTTTGTTGGTTGTAATTTTTTGCTGAAAAGTGCTTAACAACAAAATGTCAAGTTTGCAATCACCTGTATACACAAAACCAGTGACACGCAATGTGACTGACTCGGTATATATGGTTGATATGGTTGGACGCATCGCACATCAAATTCTGGGTGCAAAATTACCTTCCAATCGGCAAGTTCTGCAGTTGTTTTTATACCCTTCGACCATTGAAAATGGTCAAAAAAAGGATATACTAACTTTGTGCAAATGTATGTAACAGGCAGAAGGAGGCGTGGGAGACCCCATAAAGTATATATATTCTTGCTCAGGATCACAAGCCGAGTCGATTGAGCCATGTCTGTCTGTCTGTCTGTCTGTCTGTCTGTCTGTCTGTCCGTCTGTCCGTCTGACTGTGTGAACGCACAGATCTCAGCTATTATAAAAGCTAGAGTTATCAAATTTGGCAGGAAGACTCCTGTATACTATAAGCAGATCAAGTTTATTTCAAATGTTAGGTGCCACGCCTACCGCCCCCAAAAATCAATAATTTAATTTTTGAACTCAATTTGTAAGCGCTGTATAAAAGATACAACTTTCTGACTTTAACATAAACTAAGCTGAATGAAATATCTACGTAGTCTACAAATTACAATCCGATCGGACAAATAATTAAGAAAGAATAAGCATAAAACCAAGTGCTTCTGTCAGCTAACAAGGGAGGCGGGCGAGCGCGACCGCCATCTGTCGGGATTAATTTCAAAGCATTTGCATATGCATATATGTATGAATTTAACAAATTAAAGTGCACGGGAACATAGGTCGCGTTTTGCGCGACTGTTGCTCTCGTCTTGCTCAGGATCACAAGCAGAGTCGATTGAGCCATGTCTGTCTGTCTGTCTGTCTGTCTGTCTGTCTGTCTGTCTGTCTGTCTGTATGTCTGTCTGTCTGTCTGTGTGAACGCACAGATCTCAGCTATTATAAAAGCTAGAGTAACCAAATTTGGCAGGAAGACTCCTG
The DNA here is from genome assembly GCA_018903675.1 of Zaprionus capensis. Classification (NCBI taxonomy): domain Eukaryota; kingdom Metazoa; phylum Arthropoda; class Insecta; order Diptera; family Drosophilidae; genus Zaprionus; species Zaprionus capensis. Next base: position 14,941 of record JAEIFN010000302.1, on the reverse strand, counting down.
TGTAATATAAGCTGATCAAATTTATTTCAAATGTTAGGTGCCACGCCCACCGCCCACGTAAATCAAAATTTTAATTTTTGAACTCAAATTGTAAGCGCTGTATAAAAGATACAACTTTTACAAAGCTTTTACAACATATACAAAGCTGAATGAAATATCTACGTATTCTCAAAAATACAATCTGATCGGACAACAAACACAAAAGTTATTTAAGAAAGTAAGAATTTAAAACCAAGTGCTTCTGTCAGCTAACAAGGAAGGCGGGCGAGCGCAATGCGCGAGCGCCATCTGTCGGGAATAGTTTCAAAGCATGTGCATATGTAATTATATGCCTACATAGGTACATAGGAACATAGGTCGAAGGGTATCCCACTGTCGCGTGTCGCGCGACTGTTGCTTTCCTTACTGGTTTTATAATATGCGTTATCGTAAAACTAAGCTCAAAGGAAAGTTCAAAATTAACAGTAAGTGCCGTGTCAATTTTCTGGCAACAAGCGCGCGACACTCTATTAAAACTTAACGAAAAATGGAATGCTGCTCGTAAATATGAAAAAAACCCGAAACGCAACGAGTTTTCAGAAACCATAGATGATCTATTTGATATTGCTCATGCTGATGTTCTAAATATAATGCGTATTGAAGACGATAAGTAATTTCTAATCAAACAAAGAGAAAAAGATCGCCCGGGTTGCATGATTGGTGTTGACGTTAAGTTATATCAACGAGAACAGCGCTCCATCAAGCGAGAGGAAAAACTGGAGTTACTCGAATCGAAACCGATTTATGGTAAGCAAATACAATACTTGTAGTATTTACATAAACATATGTGATGTATCCATTTTTAGATGTTAAATATTCTGAATGTGATGGAAACATATCCGATACTAGTATAAATGAAGATGACCAATATGATAATGATATTAACACTGACACTACGGAGCCAGTTACTCGAGGAAGTAAGGATTGTATAACCGCATGTCTGGCAGCTGCTCTTGATGATGCCAAGGTATCCGATAGAAAAGCTGTTCATATTTTGACGGCAACTGCTGAAGCATTCGGAGTAGACCTAAATAGTCTCATTTTAAATAGAAATTCAGTACGAAACGCAAGAAGAAAGTACCGAGAGCTTGCTCTTACAAGCACAATTTCAGATTTTGGCGAGGAAGTGAGTAAATCATTAAATCGAGAAATGTATGTTTTTTACATATTCCTTTGTTTTAGGTCAGTAATGCACGTTCAACGGTCTTTCATTGGGATGGTAAACTAATGGATGATATTGTTGGCACGCAAAAAGTAGACCGCATTGCAGTTCTGGTTAGCTACAATGGCATATCTAAATTTCTAAGTGCTGCTATCATTGAACCTTCTACTGGGGAAAACATTGCAAAGGCTGTACTTGACGCGTTAATCAAGTGGAATATTATAAACAAAATCGGCGCAATGAGTTTTGACACAACTTAATTAAATACAGGATCTTAATAAGGAGCGACTGTCTTTCTTAAAAAATTTGTATTTAAAAAACTTTTTCAGGTTTATGGGTAAAGCAATTTGCAGTCTTAAAATATTTATATTCCGCGGTCAATTTAAGTTGAATAAGCGAGAGATTATTGCACTGCGAGATATTTGCTTATTTATTATACTTTTGTACATAAAAATATGGTATGAATGTACAAATGCAATCAGTGCTCCAAACTTGGACTTGCAGTTTGTGAAATATGCCCTTATGTACGGACACATTGATATTGCGGTGTCTGAAAAAAAATATTCCAAAATGAAAAGTCATTTGTGGTATTTATCGCCGGAAGTAGCTGCCTTAGCATTTTTCGATCCTACAGTGACAGTTGATGAAAAAAGAAATATGATTAACCAATTAAAAGCAGAGGAGCTGCAAATAAAAATTTTGGAGCAAAGGAGTATTTTAGACGCTAACGACTTGCGATGCAGCTCAATAAGTGACTTCATCTGTTACAAAAGCAGTTACTTTTTCGATGATTTCGGGCTATCCAGCAGTTTCCTAAAACATGATCCACTAACCTGGACAGAAAATGACGATTATATCGAGTCATTTAATTTTTGTGATGGTTTGTTTGTTGTCAACGACACTGCTGAGCGTGGAATAAAATTTATGAAGGACTACAATCGAATTTTGACAAAAAATGAGGAGGAAAAACAACTTATTCTTCAATTCGTTGAGAGATATCGCAAAACATATCCATCACATTGTAAAAAAGACCTATGAAACTGTGTTCAGAAAAATGTGTTTGTAAATATATAGAAATACATTAGCAATAATTAAATTAACACACTTTATTGGCGTTTATCATTTTTATGTGCTTGTAACTTATTCTGGCTATAATCAGTTATACTAAATATTACAAATTAACGTACAAATAAACGAAAGAATAAGTTGGTAAACTATTTTTAAAGAAGTTAGACAAAAACGAGAGCAACAGTCGCGCAAAACGCGACAGTGGGATACCCTTCGACCTATGTTCCCGTGTAGTTTAATTTGTTAAATTCATACACATATGCATATGCACATGCTTTGAAATTAATCCCGACAGATGGCGCTTGCGCTTTGCGCTCGTCCGCCTCCCTTGTTAGCTGACAGACTTTCTTAAATAACTTCTGTGAATATTGTCCGATCGGATTGTAATTTGGAGACTGCGTAGATATTTCATTTAGCTTAGTATATGTTAAAGTGAGAAAGTTGTATCTTTTATACAGCGCTTACAAATTGAGTTCAAAAATTAAATTATTGATTTGTGGGGGCGGTGGGCGTGGCACCTAACATTTGAAATAAACTTGATCTGCGCGGAGTACATAGGAACCTTCTTTCCAAATTTGGTGTCTCTAGCATTTATAATAGCTGAGATCTGTGTGTTCATCTGGTCAGACGGACATCCGGACATCCGGACAGACAGACAGACATGGCTTAATCGACTCAGCTAGTGATCCTGAGCAAGAATATATATACTCTGTGGGGTCTGCCACGCCTCCTTCTGCCTGTTACATACATTTGCACAAAGTTAGTATACCCTTTTTAACCATTTTAAATGGTCGAAGGGTATAAAAAACTGGCAACACTTCAATATTGGAGAGAATATAATATAATCGGTAAATACTTGGCGCCTTAATCGAGTTGTCGTATGTTTGACTTGCGATATATCGATGTGCAAAGTATCAGAATGAAACTTTGGAGTCATTTCTAAACCGCCGTTATTTTGTCCGCGTTACTTTGTTGGTTGTAATTTTTTGCTGAAAAGTGCTTAACAACAAAATGTCAAGTTTGCAATCACCTGTATACACAAAACCAGTGACACGCAATGTGACTGACTCGGTATATATGGTTGATATGGTTGGACGCATCGCACATCAAATTCTGGGTGCAAAATTACCTTCCAATCGGCAAGTTCTGCAGTTGTTTTTATACCCTTCGACCATTGAAAATGGTCAAAAAAGGATATACTAACTTTGTGCAAATGTATGTAACAGGCAGAAGGAGGCGTGGGAGACCCCATAAAGTATATATATTCTTGCTCAGGATCACAAGCCGAGTCGATTGAGCCATGTCTGTCTGTCTGTCTGTCTGTCTGTCTGTCTGTCCGTCTGTCCGTCTGACTGTGTGAACGCACAGATCTCAGCTATTATAAAAGCTAGAGTTATCAAATTTGGCAGGAAGACTCCTGTGTACTATAAGCAGATCAAGTTTATTTCAAATGTTAGGTGCCACGCCCACCGCCCCCAAAAATCAATAATTTAATTTTTGAACTCAATTTGTAAGCGCTGTATAAAAGATACAACTTTCTGACTTTAACATAAACTAAGCTGAATGAAATATCTACGTAGTCTACAAATTACAATCCGATCGGACATTAATTAAGAAAGAATAAGCATAAAACCAAGTGCTTCTGTCAGCTAACAAGGGAGGCGGGCGAGCGCGACCGCCATCTGTCGGGATTAATTTCAAAGCATTTGCATATGCATATGTGTATGAATTTAACAAATTAAAGTGCACGGGAACATAGGTCGCGTTTTGCGCGACTGTTGCTCTCGTCTTGCTCAGGATCACAAGCAGAGTCGATTGAGCCATGTCTGTCTGTCTGTCTGTCTGTCTGTCTGTCTGTCTGTCTGTCTGTCTGTATGTCTGTCTGTCTGTCTGTGTGAACGCACAGATCTCAGCTATTATAAAAGCTAGAGTAACCAAATTTGGCAGGAAGACTCCTGTGTAATATAAGCTGATCAAATTTATTTCAAATGTTAGGTGCCACGCCCACCGCCCACGTAAATCAAAATTTTAATTTTTGAACTCAAATTGTAAGCGCTGTATAAAAGATACAACTTTTACAAAGCTTTTACAACATATACAAAGCTGAATGAAATATCTACGTATTCTCAAAAATACAATCTGATCGGACAACAAACACAAAAGTTATTTAAGAAAGTAAGAATTTAAAACCAAGTGCTTCTGTCAGCTAACAAGGAAGGCGGGCGAGCGCAATGCGCGAGCGCCATCTGTCGGGAATAGTTTCAAAGCATGTGCATATGTAATTATATGCGTACATAGGTACATAGGAACATAGGTCGAAGGGTATCCCACTGTCGCGAGTCGCGCGACTGTTGCTTTCCTTACTGGTTTTATAATATGCGTTATCGTAAAACTAAGCTCAAAGGAAAGTTCAAAATTAACAGTAAGTGCCGTGTCAATTTTCTGGCAACAAGCGCGCGACACTCTATTAAAACTTAACGAAAAATGGAATGCTGCTCGTAAATATGAAAAAAACCCGAAACGCAACGAGTTTTCAGAAACCATAGATGATCTATTTGATATTGCTCATGCTGATGTTCTAAATATAATGCGTATTGAAGACGATAAGTAATTTCTAATCAAACAAAGAGAAAAAGATCGCCCGGGTTGCATGATTGGTGTTGACGTTAAGTTATATCAACGAGAACAGCGCTCCATCAAGCGAGAGGAAAAACTGGAGTTACTCGAATCGAAACCGATTTATGGTAAGCAAATACAATACTTGTAGTATTTACATAAACATATGTGATGTATCCATTTTTAGATGTTAAATATTCTGAATGTGATGGAAACATATCCGATACTAGTATAAATGAAGATGACCAATATGATAATGATATTAACACTGACACTACGGAGCCAGTTACTCGAGGAAGTAAGGATTGTATAACCGCATGTCTGGCAGCTGCTCTTGATGATGCCAAGGTATCCGATAGAAAAGCTGTTCATATTTTGACGGCAACTGCTGAAGCATTCGGAGTAGACCTAAATAGTCTCATTTTAAATAGAAATTCAGTACGAAACGCAAGAAGAAAGTACCGAGAGCTTGCTCTTACAAGCACAATTTCAGATTTTGGCGAGGAAGTGAGTAAATCATTAAATCGAGAAATGTATGTTTTTTACATATTCCTTTGTTTTAGGTCAGTAATGCACGTTCAACGGTCTTTCATTGGGATGGTAAACTAATGGATGATATTGTTGGCACGCAAAAAGTAGACCGCATTGCAGTTCTGGTTAGCTACAATGGCATATCTAAATTTCTAAGTGCTGCTATCATTGAACCTTCTACTGGGGAAAACATTGCAAAGGCTGTACTTGACGCGTTAATCAAGTGGAATATTATAAACAAAATCGGCGCAATGAGTTTTGACACAACTTAATCAAATACAGGATCTTAATAAGGAGCGACTGTCTTTCTTAAAAAATTTGTATTTAAAAAACTTTTTCAGGTTTATGGGTAAAGCAATTTGCAGTCTTAAAATATTTATATTCCGCGGTCAATTTAAGTTGAATAAGCGAGAGATTATTGCACTGCGAGATATTTGCTTATTTATTATACTTTTGTACATAAAAATATGGTATGAATGTACAAATGCAATCAGTGCTCCAAACTTGGACTTGCAGTTTGTGAAATATGCCCTTATGTACGGACACATTGATATTGCGGTGTCTGAAAAAATAATTTCCAAAATGAAAAGTCATTTGTGGTATTTATCGCCGGAAGTAGCTGCCTTAGCATTTTTCGATCCTACAGTGACAGTTTATGAAAAAAGAAATATGATTAACCAATTAAAAGCAGAGGAGCTGCAAATAAAAATTTTGGTCGCGTTTTGCGCGACTGTTGCTCTCGTCTTGCTCAGGATCACAAGCAGAGTCGATTGAGCCATGTCTGTCTGTCTGTCTGTCTGTCTGTCTGTCTGTCTGTATGTCTGTCTGTCTGTCTGTGTGAACGCACAGATCTCAGCTATTATAAAAGCTAGAGTAACTAAATTTGGCAGGAAGACTCCTGTGTAATATAAGCTGATCAAATTTATTTCAAATGTTAGGTGCCACGCCCACCGCCCACGAAAATCAAAATTTTAATTTTTGAACTCAAATTGTAAGCGCTGTATAAAAGATACAACTTTTACAAAGCTTTTACAACATATACTAAGCTGAATGAATTATCTACGTATTCTCCAAATTGCAATCCGATCGGACAATATTTCTATATCCATGGGAACATAGGTCGAAGGGTATCCCACTGTCGAGTGCTGCGCGACTGTTGCTTTTGTTTCTGGTTTAATATTGGTTGAATATCAAAGTAAAAGCAGGCACATGTTTCTGTATTATCATAGCAAGATTTACAGAATTCAAAATGTTTTCCAAATTGTGTCTTTATAATATTGAAATTTCCAACTTCCATGAACATGTGCCTTGACTTGATAAGAAATTGTAGATCCGCTCCAGTTAATTCTAAAGTCAGATATTAAAATATTAGTTTTATTTATTTAATTTGTAAAATGATTGATATTATTGTTTTCCTCCATTTTTTTTTGTTTTAAAAAATGTTCTCTCTCACAATTCTCAACGTAGATTAAAATTGTATGAGTATTATTCAATGCACATACCCCTTCCATACAATGTAGTGAACAAAATGGAAACTGGTTACCATTGTTTTCTTTTAATGAAAGAGAACCAAGTTCATAAATATCCGTTATGTTATAGTTTTTTAGAAAGTTTTTTAGAAAAAGTTTTTTTTCATATCTGTTTAGAGGAAAACCGAATGTCCACCTTTGCACTAATTGCCAACAAAAAGTTCTTGCTTGTTCAATTGTTTATTTTAGTTAATCTTCACTTGTTGCAATTTTAATAGTCGAATTATAGAATAGACGCGTGTGTACATGACCAGTCGATGTGAAAGAATGTAATGATCAATGCTAGAGCAACTAGCTTTTTTAAGCATGTACATAACAGAGTCATAAGAGAGTTGTAATCAAAACAAACAGTGGCGCGAAGCATTTACATTTAAATATATAAAATAAGCATAAAGTTCGGGTTCTGCTCCCGACATACTCCCCCCCGTTGGTAGTGATCACTTTCAACTAATATGCTCAGAAAGAGGCAGAAGTGCAAGCTTGGTCACGGCTCGCTTGATCAGGCCAACCGAGGTTTGAACCATGGCTACCCTGGGAACGCCATCATCGCCTGGTATCGTGGACTCCACCTTGCCGAGCCGCCATTTTAGTGCAGGAAGATTTTCATCCTTGAGCAGCACTAAGGAGCCAGCCTTGAGGGCCGTTCGCGAGGTTTTTCATTTGCTGCGCTCCTGAAGAATCGTCAGATATTCGGTACTCCATTTGCGCCAGAAATTTTGACGCATTTGGCATACGCGTTGCCAGCGATTGAGACGCCCTTCCTTCAAATGGGTGATGTCAGGCTCATCTATAGCTGTGAACGTAGACCCAATGAGAAAGTGTTTAGGCGTTAGAATGCTTGAGTCGTCTGGGCTTTCTGAAATTGCATAGAGTGGGCGAGAATTAAGTATTGCCGAAATTTCATAGACTAGAGTACGAAGTTCGTCGAGAGCTAAAACAGAAGACCCAGCAGCACGAAAGAAGTGATATTTGGCAGACTTGACTGCCGCCTCCCATAATCCACCAAAATGTGGAGATCGGGGTGGTATAAAATTCCAATCAATTCCATTAGCTAGACAAACTTCCGATACAGCGCTGTTGTGCGGATTGCTTAAGAATAATTCTCTCAGTTCAGCTAATTCGTTTTTAGCGCCAACGAAGTTTGTTCCGTTGTCTGTCCAGATAATGCGTGGTTTGCCCCTGATACTTATGAAGCGTCTCAGAGCAGCAATAAATGATGCTGTCGTTAGGTCCTTGACGACTTCGAGATGAGTAGCTTTAGTACTGAAGCAGATAAAAATGGATATGTAGCACTTTTCAGGTGCCTTATTCCTGGTCTCAGGCTTGTAAAGAAAAGGTCCACAGTAGTCGATTCCTGTTGTGTGGAAAGCTGGATTTGGACGAACGCGATCTGCTGGCAGCCTGCCCATAATATGCTCGGCATATCGTGGCTTCAGGCGAAAGCATCTCAAGCACTTATTGATGACGCTGGCTACAGTTTTGATTCCTCCAATTGGCCAATATGCCTGCCTTATTGTTGCGAGAAGACTTCTCGGGCCTGCATGCAGCAACTTTTGGTGATAATGCACGATGATTGCATTTGTGACCGGGTGCCCTTTAGGAAGCAAAATAGGATGACGCGCGTCGTAATCCAGTTGCGAATTGTGTAGCCTGCCTCCAACTCTGATGAGTCCATTTCCGTCGATGAATGGGTAGAGAGAAAGCAAATTGCTTTTGGCCGAAAGCGACTTCTTTGAGGAAAGCATCGCATAGTCGATGGCAAAGGCGACTTCTTGTATGTTTTTAACAAGGAGATATGTGCCCATGCGCAGATCCTCGACGGTCAAATTGAGCGTAGCTGGAGTGTATTTCTTCGATAAAGTGAGCCAAAATTTGCGAACATAAGCAAAAATTCGTTGCAAAGAAGTGAACGAGTTTTGATATTTGCAAAAACTGCTTAAATCGTATTTTGTTGTGGTGATCAGCACCTTGCGACGGCGTTCTGGCAAGTCGACATCTGGCAGCACGTTTGTAGGCCACTTGGATTTGGGCTCGCTAAGAAACTGAGGACCATGTTGCCACAGCTGATCATTCATCAATTCCTTTGGCGTGCAGCCTCGAGATAGTATATCAGATGGGTTACAGGCTGTTGGCACGTGATGCCAAATCATTCCCTGAGTCAACTCCTGTATTTTACTGACGCGGTTTGAAACAAATATGTTGAATTTCGATGGCGATGATCGAATCCATGAGAGCGTTATTGTAGAGTCGGACCAGCAATGGTATTCACATTGAAATGGAACAATGCGAGCGAGATTAGCGACCAATTCAGCTAGAACCAATGCAGCTGACAATTCCAACTTTGGTATCGTAAAAGTTTTCAAAGGGGCGACTCTAGATTTTGAGCATAAAAGATGTGTTGAAATTGAGTCCTGTGATTCCGAACGAGGGTAAATACAAGCGCCGTATGCCAGGCTGCTTGCATCACAAAATGCATGAATTTGAAATGATGCTGCAGGAATCATCGCGTACCGCGGAAATTTGAGTGCACTGACAATGGAAAGTTGAGAGAAAAGCTGGCTCCATGCTGATTGTAGCTCTGCTGGCATTGCGTCGTCCCAGTTGAGTTGATGTTTCCATAATGTTTGGATAAATATTTTGGCCTTTGTAATGATAGGCGCAATTAAGCCAAGCGCATCGTAAGTTCTGGCGACTGTGGATAGAACAGCGCGCTTGGTGGCTGGTCTATCCGGTAAAATTTTTGAAAAATTGAATAAGAAGTTGTCAGAACTGACGTTCCATACCAGCCCCAAGGCTTTCGCGATTCCAGTTCGATCATCAAATGTTAGCAGCTTCTCTTTATCCACTTCGAGCTCACCATCGAGTACGGCTGATTCATTAGAGCACCATTTGCGAATGGGGAATTGGCCACGGCTGAGCAGCCCCTTGACCTGGCGTTTAATTTCCACTACTTCTTCAATGTTGTCTCCACCAGACATAAGGTCGTCTACGTAGAAGTCTCTCTGAACGATCCTCGAGCCAATAGGGAACGTTTCCTCCTCATCAAGTGCTAGCTGATGCATAGTCCTTATTGCCAGAAACGCTGCGGATTTGGTACCATATGTGAGTGTGTCCAATTTGTATGCCTTTATGTCGTCTTCTGAGTTATCGCGCCATAAAATTATCTGTAAGTATTCGTCAGGATGAGAAACCTTGACACATCTGTACATTTTGCATATATCTCCGCAAAGAGCTATTTTGAAAAAATCTAAATCTGAGCAATGTGGTGAATATTGTGGCTTGAATTGTAGGTCCTGCCAGCAATAGATCATTCAGAGAGTAGCCAGAGGTCGATTTTGCCGATCCATCGAAGACAACCCGAAGTTTTGTAGTTGTGCTATCGAGCTTCTGGACGCAGTGGTGCGGCAAGTAAAATTTGGGTGCTTTGCACTTATCAGAAACAAGAGACATGTGACCTAAGCTGAGGTATTCTTGAATAAATGCAGCGTATTGCGATTTGATGTTGGGATCCTTGGCCAGCTTTGTCTCCAAGCCCCTAAATCTGCGCAAAGCGCGATGGTAAGAATTTCCGAGCATGCAAACATCTGTTTTAAATGGAAGCTTGACCGAGTATTGTCCATTTACAAGACGAGTGTGATTTTGCTTGAAGAAATCCTCACAAAAAGAGTCCCCTTCAGAGGCCGAAGCTGAAGAAGCATAGTTTTCGATCTCCCAAAACCGTTTGACTAAATCCTCGAGCGAAGAGTCTTGAATTTGTTGAGTTGCCGCCTTGATAAGAGAAACTAGCGATGAACGTTTAATGTTTGAATGTGAGATCTCGCCAGATACCGTCCAACCCAGTTTGGTTTCCTGCAGAATCAGTTTGCTGTCCGATATGCGTATTTGCCCAGTGCAAATTAGGTCGAAGAACAGGCTTGCTCCGATGAGTAAGTCGATGCGTTGAGATTTGAGAAAATTCGGATCAGCAAGAATGACGTTGGCAGGTATCTGGAAAGTGCTTTTGTTGAAATCATGTTGCGGCTGGTAGTCCGTGATGGTTCGTGTCACGACGGCTACAAATGAGGCTCCATAGCCAGCGTTTTGCGACTTGACAACGATGTCTACTGCCTTATCAGAGTCTAGCGCAGATTCTCCGATTCCTGAGATTGCAACATGTGATCGACGAGTTTTTAGCTGTAGTTGATTTGCAAAACGAGTAGTGATAAAATTTAGCTGAGAAGCAGAATCTAAAATTGCACGGCATTGAATGTGCTCTCCAAAACGATTTTGCACCAAAACTATGGCCGTAGCCAGCAACACGTAGTCCTTAGGCATATCATTTGAGGCTTGGTGTGGAGGGCATGAAACCGATCTAGATATTAGCGAGGATGAGGCCTGACTTGAATCTGCCAGGGAGCAGCTGGGTGCAGAGTTGGTTGATATATGCAAGAGCGTGTGATGTCTAATTGACACTGTCTGCAGCTACCTGATCTGCACTGTTGCAGCGTGTGCCCCTTGCGCAAGCAATTTAAGCATAAGTGCATTTTCTTGGCTTCCTTATAGCGCAAATTGGGCGAGAGGTTCAAAAATCGAGTACATTTTGAAATATAATGTTCCCCAGAATCACAAAATGTGCATGTTGCCTTTGTGTTCGATGTTGAGGACGAAGACAAAGTAATAAGAGAGTTTTTCGTAGATTTATGTGATGATTTTCCCACCTGGTTGCTAGGTGTTAGTGTTACCATAGCATTTTCGACGTTTTCCATAGCTCTGCATCTTTTTTCCAAAAACGAGACCATTGTTTTCCATGCTGGCAGTTCGTTGGGTCCAATTGACTCCTCCCATCGCTCACGCGTGCGTTGATCAAGTTTCTGAGCGACGACATGAATCAAAAATCCATCCATGATTTGAACCGGATCAGCTAACGTGTTGATGGCTCTTAAATGTGAGTTCATTTTGTCACTGAGCGTCCACAAGCCAATAGCCGAGCCCTTCTCCACACCATTAAGCCCAAAAATTGCCTTTACGTGTGCCTGGAAATGAAACAACTTATTATCGAATCGATTACAAAGCAGATTAAGAGCAGTAGTATAGTTGTCTTCAGTCGGCTCAATTGAGCGAATGGTCTCCAATGCGACTCCCTCTAAGCAAGATAGGAGATGTTGGAATTTTTCAACCTTACTCATTTACAAGTCGTCTTCGATAACGGTGTTGAAGATGGCGTAAAAGTGTGGCCAATCCATGTACGAGCCACTGAATTTGGCTAGTTGCAGCTGCGGAAGCCTTGATGCTCGAACCGCGACGTTGCTTGGCGTGTCGCTTGTAAAATTACGCACTGCAGTAGAATTTAGGACAGTTGATTTGCGCTGCAACGACACGAGTTCACGTGACAGTGCAGACTTAACCTCAATGTATGCATCGTTGAAGTCAGCCCGCGTGTTTGAGGTTAACTCCGAAAGATCCATTTTTCCAAGGCGACTTGCGCATCATTGAATTCCGTTTTCATTGTTTCCAGATACTCCAATCGAACTGAAAAGTCTGACTCGTCCATTCCAGCGATTTTCTCAGCAGTAAGATTGGCATTCCAAGCATCCAATTGACGTTTCACCGAATCTGCTTTACCCTTGTAAAAATATTTCTGATTGTCCGCGTCGGTCATTGCAATGCCGCCTAGATGAGACTGCTTCTTGAACAAAAAGGAACACCCTGTTTATACGCGCCGTTATGTGCAAAGACCCGTATGTATATATGTACGAGTATAACTGCACAACTATATTTGCAAAGCAGATGCACCAAAATAACTGTTGTTAATTTGCCTTGATATATGTATGTATATATGCACCCACGACGAATTTAAGATTTTACATATGCTTTTTACTGTACAACGATATGTACAGATGCTCACAACGATATATGGTCAACTGTATGAATTTATATGTGTAATTGTCTGCACAACGATATGCACAGAGCGAAAGCACGCACAAGTATGCGTATGTATGCACACGAAACTGGGCACAGCAAGTCGAAAGAAATGTTTGTATGTGTGTCACCGAATTTTCGCGCGCGAATCAAAGAGTACACCGATATGTACAAATCTTTAGGTTTTATATTTGTAATCGACATGCAACAATTAACCATGAGCGAACGAATGTATGTATACTGATTTGCCATCGAATTGTAACAAATCAAACGACCACGAAAATTGCGACAAACGACCGACAAACTAAGAATCACGTCGGGGTCACCAAATGTTTAGAGGAAAACCGAATGTCCACCTTTGCACTAATTGCCAACAAAAAGTTCTTGCTTGTTCAATTGTTTATTTTAGTTAATCTTCACTTGTTGCAATTTTAATAGTCGAATTATAGAATAGACGCGTGTGTACATGACCAGTCGATGTGAAAGAATGTTGAAAAATCTCTAAGCGTTTTTAGAGAGCGAAGATCAAACGAATAAATTGAGACGCGGTGGTTTCGAAGTTTTATAAAATTTATTGTTGCTGATGGCTCAAATTTGCTGCTTCCTTTTCGATAGCGAGAACTATACTATATTAGAGCGGTGACCATGGTTTTGCCACGCACTCTCAAATTTTGCCATCGGCAATTGCCGATCGACGCACAGCAAGAGAGAGATTTACATGATTACACTTCTTGTGCTCTCTTAAATTCTATCTTAACTACTCTCTTAACTACTGCTCGAACATTCCGGCCCCGTTGAAGAGCTCCGGTCTTTAACACATCGGGAGCACTACCAGCTTGTGAATAGGGCGCCTAATTGCGCCTGCTGGTATTTTTATTTCGGCTACTCGAACCTTGCCGTCCTCCCCTCGAATTGTGCGCTGCTGGAGGCTGAGCAGGTAGTCCTTGGACCACTTGCGCCAAAAGTGCTGTTTGAGCGCCGACAGCTGCTGCCACAGCTTCCAGTATCCGCGTCCTGGCTTCCTGCTGGTCCCGTCTGGATCGGATCCTGTGGGCAGCTCCAACGAAGGCTGTCCAATAAGCAGGTGGTCTGGCGTCAGCACCTCTCCATCGCTGGGATCGCTGCTGTCGACGAGCAACGGCCTGGAGTTGAGCAGCGCCTTGACGTCCACCCGATGCGTGCTCAAATCGTCCTGCCTCAGATTGGCGTTGCTCGCTTCTCGCAGGAGCCTGTGCCTGGCAGACCTCACTGCGGCTTCCCACAGTCCTCCGAAGTGCAGGGCGCGGGGGGAATGAACTTCCACTGCACTCTTCTCTCCGCCGCGAAGTCCATCAGCCTCACCTCGTTGTTGTGGAGCGCCGTCTGCAGCTCCCTCAGCAATCCGCGTCTCCCGATAAACCTTTTAAAAATATTCAAAAAGGTATCAGTTGATAAGTTGGTTACCAGCGCTAAATGTACCGCCTTTGAGGCAAACCAAACGAAAACGGCAACATACATTTTTACAGGTGATCTACCTCTGATCCTATCGCTGACAAATAACGGCCCACAAAAGTCTACACCACATACTCTAAACGTACTGCTTTGTACTTTAAGGAACGAAATTTTCATTTCTAATGACGATACCACAAGAGAGTCTGGTCTGAGCCGTTTGAAGCAAAAACGAAGCATATATGCGACTATTCGAACTAGCTTAGCAAAGTTGGAGTGATGGTGTATCAACTCCACAAAACAATTTTGCGGAACTTCCGCTAGTGTGCCAATCGTCACACCTTTTTTATCTTCCGAAGTTTTGATTTGGAACGACATATCACTACAGCTGGTTGCCCACTTGGCAAGTGGAAAACTTCCTGATTTCAATATTTGTTGAACTTCATTGCACATAGTGTCAAGTTCTTTTTACACTATCTGCACCTGGCAACATATCATCAACATAAAAGCACTTCTTAATCACATCTGATCCATTAGGGTGTGATTGTGCGTGTATGTTGGCTTGCTCAAACAAGCAGCGTATCGCCAGAAAAGGTGCAGAAGCTGTACCGTATGTGACTGTATTAAGTCGGTATGCCTGAACATTTTGTGAAGTATTTTCTCTCCACAG